>LPNX010644811.1:1957-13931 GCA_001517045.1 Pseudotsuga menziesii | reverse complement strand
AAAAAGTTTGCATTACGAGGGATTGCAACTTTTAAAATAGATTTACTAACTTGGAATAAAATTATGTTATATTGAACATAATCAAACCTATTAATGATTAAAAGTGATAAAAGTTATAATCATTATTAATTAAAGGTTTTATTAATTTTTTATTTTTAAAAGAGTAATTTGATATATATATACTCTTTTAAAAATAAAAAATTAATAAAGCCTTTAATTAATAATGATTATAACTTTTATAACTTTTAATCATTAATAGGTTTGATTATGTTCAATATAACATAATTTTATTCCAAGTTAGTAAATCTATTTTAAAAGTTGCAATCCCTCGTAATGCAAACTTTTTATTATATTTGTTTTACACTTTAAAACAAGTTTTTGACTTAAAGGATAGATCCATATTTAATAAAATCGGAAGTTAACATGAATATACATTGGCTATTTCAATCATATTCACTAGTGAATTGCAAACCATATTCTAGTCACTAGTTTTGCGCCCAATATTTCTAACATGGTCTGGGACAAACAGAAATCAAATAATTTTAGAACAAAATAATAAAATATAGAAAATTGTTTCGAAGTTAAAAAGAAAGTAAGATTTCCATATAGTATTGACTTTGATCTTATCATTAAAGTCACATTCCACATAGTTCATAACATATACATTGAAATCTCCAAACTAAAAACCATGTTAGCATTAACAAAGCTTCTCAGCAGCGTGCAAACAGTTTTGTATGGAATTCTTCATAAAAATAGTTTTAAGCCATTATACACTGAAATATCCAAACTAACAACATTGTTGGTACTAACAAAGCCTCTCAGCAAGGTGCAAATAGTTCTGTATGCAATTTTTCATGAAAGATTGTTTTTCTTCTTCTAATGACATTTAGAATGTTTAAAAACTAAATAAACGATACGATCTATTTCTTGACAGTCCAAAACTCTCTTACTTCTGTTAGCGTTGGAGCTAAAATTCCCCAAATTCCTAAAATTTTAAAAATTCGTATATAAAAATAATACAGATTGTAAGGTTCAAATCTCGAGGTTAATTTAGATGTTTATGTTCTGATGATCTTGATATTGAGACATAAAAGAGCACACGATGAATCATCTATGAATTCCAAGAAAGTCAAGAAGCTCTGTATTGATTCAAAATAGTTTCGAGTCTCGTATCTTGAGTTGAGGACGTGGACGTGGATGTAGATAGGGTAAAGACTAGCTTATTTTGAAGTTTTTGAAACCATTTTGTGTATAGATTGGGCGTTTTTTGTATAGCTTATCTTGGTTCCTTTCTTCTTCGTCACTTTGACTATGGTTTTTTACATGTGCAGTACTACACTTTGACAAATTTTCATCCTTGGAAATTTGAGTTGCCTGAACCGGATAACGACGTTGATGCTGCTTCAAGTGGAATTGAATCGTTCTTGCAACAATGAGTGGAGCTCACATTAGACTCAGTTTCAAGAGAGGTTTTCAGCTCATTATCATTTGCAACTGTGGCATTAGAACTACTGACGAGAACATCCCGCTCCCCAATTCTCTTGTTATTTTTCTCTAACGCCCTTCGAAGATACTGTATAACAGGGTGGTTTTAAATGCTTTCTTCACTCAACAAGCGGATATCCCTAAGGCAAAGACGGGTCCTTTCATCCTTGGACGGACCGTCAGTCAGATCATATGTCTTGTTACTAGGTAATTGCGAACCATATTGCTAATATGATTGAGCACAGTCGAAATCAAAGAATTTTAGAACAAAATAATAAAATATACAAAACTATTATAAGTCAAACATAATGTAGCGTCTCAATGCTTTTGATAGTGCATGTAACATTAAAGTATTTAACTAAACTTATATGTCTAACAGTACACCAGCTTAGATCCAAATCCTAGGCTTTATCAAGCTTCAAGAGAGATCAAATCTCTTCTTAGGTATCCATTGATTTGATTCAAACCAAAAGACGCATCTTTTTATTTAAGGTCCACAAATAATATTTTTAATATTATTTATGGCTCACATATAATATTTATTATTATTTTTTATTTTATTAGGAATGAACATTACAACATTTCCAACCATATGCAAGGCCTTCCTACAACCATGTTGTTTAGGAGGCCTTGCACATGGTATTAAAACCATTTGCAAGGCCTTCCTAAACAACCCATGGTTTTATTGTACATGGTTTAGGAGGGCCTTGCAAATGGTTTTAAGACCATGTGCAAGGCCTTCCTAAATCATGTACAAAAAAACCATGGGTTGTTTAGAAGGCCTTCCACATGGTTTTAAAACCATGTGGACATAGTTTTAAAACCATGTGCAAGGGCAACATTTTTTTGAAGATAATTCAAATTTTTTCAAATTTTTATTTTTTATTATTTTGTTAGGTAGGAACATTACAACATCTCCCCCATATTATGTTTTTTTAGTGACCCATATTTTTTTTAAGCATAATTAATTTTTTACTTTCTTATTGTTTTGTTAAGTAGGAAGATTACAACATCTCCCCCATATTAGGTTTTTTTTTGTCAACATTTATTTTGACATATATTTAAAAAAATTATTTTTATTAATAAAAATAACATTACAAAATCTCCCCATACAAGATACCTAACGTTACAAGATGTCTTCGCATTATTATTATTATGACATGTGGTATTCTTGCAGTACATGCTGCTGAAGCCTTTGGTAACCATATAGCCTAACACGGAACAAAGATAACAATAGGAGCAAGAACACAGTATAAATCCATTGTTATAAAAGAATGTTTTCCAATTTATCGTTTTCTATACTTTTGTCCACCTTTGTATTTCACGCCATTACATATTCATGATGACTTCCTTGCAACCAAATAATTGTCACCATATCTATTTACCAACCTACCAAAAATGTCATGAAACGTCCATTCAAACAACCAAACATCCATGAGAGACATTATTAAATGTTCATTTGTTTCTCAACATGTCTCTACAACAAATTCTTTTTCAAATGTTAATTAGTTTCTCAAGAGGTCTTTTAGAGCAACTTTTTTTTCAAATATATCTAATAACTTTAATTAAATATTGATTTGATGATGGTTAGTGATCTATTGAGGTCAAACTTTGGTCTATAAAACCTAAAGAAACCAATTAATTAGTGTGTTTTAAAATTGTATTTCTATGCTCAAAGAGCTTGGTGAGGACCCTCTAGAGCTCACTATAATTTGAACAAGTTAAAAGGCTAAGAAGGTTGATGTTGCAACCAAGAATAGGAAACCCATATCTAATGTGTGTGTAGGAAGGGAACTCTAATAGGAAGTGATTTTCAAGGAACCCGTTTCACTATGGCTAGCTATATTAATGATCTTCTAGAGTAGGGTTGATGACCTCCTTATAATATCTTAATTTTATTTTAGGTTCTAAATCTTTTCTCACACCATACATTCTCTTTAAACTTAGAAGTAACAATATTTTTAATGTTATGAATATTTTGCAATGCAATATTTTCTGCGAGTGTTTTAGCGAGGCATCGCTAGGCTCTTGATAGACAAAGGCCTCCTTCTATAAGGAGAATAGGATATGGTGTATTTCTTTTAATTTTGAGGTGCTTCAAGATTTGGTCAATCTTTCTCCAAGATTCTCTAGAGATGCTCCAACCCTAAACGTCACATCCATACAAGATAACATGAGTGACTAAAGTTTCAAAGAGGAAGTTCTTTTTATCCCACAACACAAGGTTGGTTGCTTTACAATTATTTTCAAGAGCAAAGTAAGCTTTCCACCATTGTAGCATAATTCGAGTATGAATACGGATACAAATATGATTCAATACAGAAAAAATACGTAACAAAAAAATCCAATACTAAGTAGACTTCTTATATATAATATTTTTTAATTAAATATACAACAATATATATAACATTTATATATAGTTAAACATATAAAATATTTGTAATAAAATATTGAATATCAACCATTAAATTTTAAGCTTAAAAAAACAAAAATATAATGTACTTAGTGCAAAAGAGAACACTCTTAATTATTATTAGTTATTAATTATTTTTAAAATAAAGTAAATGATATTTACCACTATTTATATTTGAAATTAATTAATGAATCTTTAAATTGTGTTAGGGTTAACTTTAACTCTTAAATGAGCAAGGATGTATTATGGTTTTGGTAACCAATAAATCTAGAGTTGCTATTATATTTGCATATTTAAATTTTTTGGCATATTTTATTGCCATTAAATTGAATTAAGAAGTATGAAATTGAAAAGAAATTATTTTATAGTGTTTAGAATAATTAAAATTTAGCTTTTTAAAATTAACTCGTAATGGTATTATATATATATAAATTGACTAATTCGAATTTGTTCTGAATTTCAGTACACAAAAGGTCAATACTAATGAATTATGCTCCTACACTTTCCACCCTCCATTAATCCTTTTGTCAATGCTATATAGTTCAAGTTGAGCTTATGATGAATATCAATTCCTAGATATTTGTAAAAAGACACATCTTCCCAAGTATAATAATTTGTTTAATGTAAAAATAAAATAAAATAATTATATAGTTAATTAATCCAAAAAATATTCAAATAAATCAAAATTAAAACATAAAATCAAAGATATATCTATTAAAAATTACATAATTTTCTATTTTATCAAGAAACATGGATTTTTTTATTATTTACTTAAGACAACCTAAAATGACAACATTCAGAGCTCCCCGATACTCATGTTGACTCTCGGTGCAATAACTTCAATCATTTTCAATTTACATCAATAAAATAAATTGAAACATAGATCTAAACATTAAAAAACTTATATTATCTAATTTATTAATTAATAAATTTATGGGGTGTTATATTATCTAATTTATTAATTGATAAATCCACGAGGTATAGCATAGATCTTGAAATCAGGGGTGGATACTAACTTTAAAAAAATACTAACTGATAAAATATAGGTTTTTTATTTTATTTGTAATTTACTATAAGGTAGTAATTTTGTTTCAGTGTAGTCAAATTCTAGGGTCTGGAGGGCTTTTTTGGCAGCCCAAGATCAAAAGCTGTTGTTTCTAAGAGGTCACATTTTTTTTTTCATTTTGTAATTTACTACTTGATATTAATTTTGATCTAATATAATCAATTTCTAGGGTTGTTCAGTTTGCTTGGCTACTCAAAATCAAAACCTGCTCATCATGCTAAAGGTTCCCTTAACATGTCACACTTAGATCACTATAACTAACAAATTTTATTTTTGAACTTGATAATAACAAGTTGTTAAGTAATTGCGGATTCTCTTCAATAGGCACAGAGCAGATTCAATAGTTGAACACTCTGCTCTGCTCCTTCGTAGTTCGATGGAAAAAATCAGTAATCGGATAAAGATGGTTGACAGAACCCAACAAAGAACATAGACTAAAATAAACTAGTAACAAACCTTTTTCACAATTGTTGCATCAAAATGTTTAAGCTTGTTCAGTTCGCCATTCTCGTGGAACTTGCAACGAGCAGCACATACGACCATTTCCACTTTCACTGTGTGGTAATCGTGATCTTCCAGGATCTTTGACATGTGTCGCAATCTTTTAATCGTGTCCTCTACTTTGGTATTGTTTTGCAAATCCACTTCTACAAACTCCGGATCTCCTTCCACACCTTCGTATTTTAGACGAAAGTAGGGATCTCCTTGCATATATTTAGGCTTATAGAACTTTTCATACCAAGCCCCATATTCTGAAGGTTTATATTTCCAACCTCCAAACTTAAAGGATGCTTCATACCATGCCCCATCATCTGGACATTGATATTCCAGTTTTGGATGTTTTTCTTCCATGTTTGGATTCTGGTCTTCAGCGGGAATGCCCTTTTCCGCATCAGCCATTAGATAGCTCTATGTAAACTTTTATCAACGGTATGTTGTTAAATTTCATGCGCAGATACCTACTAATGATTCTTTGACCCTAATGCGTGGATGTGCTTCTATGTATGCAACCTAACCAATTTCTCCGCCAAAAACCACTTAGCTCTTGATCAGGTGAAGAAAAAACAGAGAAAATCAGTCAAAATCTCATTACGCAACACGGTAAACAATCTGTTTTAAAGGAGTCAAGATAATTTTAGTGCATGAGAATTACTAATGGCTGCTGCTTTCAAGTTGAACGGATTCACCTCTCCACACAAACGGCTGAGAGAGAGTTGATAGCATCAGTCTGCTGTAACACAGGGAGCTTAGTATTTAAATAACTTTTTCATTTTAATTAAATTTAAGCGCAGGCAGCCGAAGCTGAAACGCTGGGAAAGCCTAGCTGCCTCCAGTGATTGTTGTTTAAATTTTAGTATTCTTATAAGTAGGTAATTATTTCATATTATTACTTTGTATAAGCTTATTTATATATCTCAGAATGCTAGATAGCTTATTCAAATTAATACTTCGAATGATGTATTACAAATAAAATAGATTGATGACATGTTTGGAGCAAATCATCATATATGTGAAAAATGGGTTTATCGTGTGTAGGAATTATTATTTTTAAATAAAAGAACATATTAATTTAAGTTTTTTTTAACAATTATATTTTTTTTTCTGAATTTTATCACATATTCACTTTAGCCAAACCATATATATATGGCAAAATAATCAAAACCATACAAAATACGATAAAAATCTCAAATAATAAAAAATAAAAAATGTTTATGGAATTGTATTTTCAAACCGTACAGAAGAACTGTTTATTTAATATTGGCTTAACATAAATCTATTCAAATACCTCCCACTACTTAAAAAAAAAATGAAATGTGCACTTAGATGACGATGGAGTTTACAAACCTGTATTGGACTAACTCTCACAAACTTCAACTTTGACGAGTTTATTATATTAAAAGGTTCCACTTTGACAAGTATATAATATCAAAAGGTTATTTTTGTTATATTGAAAGTTTTTATTCAAGTTTATTATATTAAAATGTTAATTTTGTTATATAAGAGTTATTATTCATTTCTATTTCAAAGAATCTTTTGAGGTAAATATGGATTTTTCACTTTTAGAGAGTTTGGGTTCTGAATACTTTTCAAATACCACAAGTTTGAGCTATTGAAGACTTCTCTAATTGTGTTTCTTCTTCTTGTCCTTTTTACTTTGTTATACACACACAATTTATCTACATATGCACGGTCTTAATATGGTTTCTCTTGGAAGCTACATTAAAGAGTGTAAATTAATTCATTAGTGTAAATCTATCTAAAAACATAGTTGAATAAATATAAGGAAGGGTGTGCATGGGTGGTAAGAGATTCACTCATAATCTACTTGCCTCTAACTGAGCCTAGGAAGATTTGACATACATGAGCTTGTAATTAATATTTTTAAGAGTTCCCCTTAATCGTAAGGAGATGGGTATCATAAAAACAAAATGTTACCAAAAATTTCAAAGATAAACTTGCTTTGTGCATGGCATAATTCATTGTGCATAATTTGCCACTCCTAAAAAACCTTGGCAAATACTAGAATGTGTCCCTTGCCAATTGTTTTGTAAAGATGTTTTCCAGCCAATCTTGAGACTTGCAAAATTCTGAACAAATTTCTTTGTTATTTACCAATTCTAGTATGAAGTGATACCTTGTGTAAATATGCTTGGTTATTTTGTGGAACATATGAATCTTTGACAATGCAATGAATATATTGTTTTTGCAGTAAATGGTTGTGGGTTCTTGCCCATTCTACAACAAATCCCTTAATATCCAACACATCCAAACAAATTGACATGCAAGGCTTGTAGCTGTGACATGCTTTGTTTCTGCTGAATAAAGGGTCACAATGGGTTGTTTCTTCGAATCCATGATACAACACATGTACCAAATTTAAATGTATATCCACGTGTGTTTTTCCTATAATCTATGTTACCTCCATTGTAGGTTTCAGTGTATCCAACAAGTTTGAATTATTTTGAGGTTGAATACAAAATGCCAAATTCCTTTGTGCCTCTTACATACCTCATAATTATTTTACCTACGTGCCAATGAGAGTCTTTTGGTGACTCCATAAACCTTGATATGAGACTTACTCCATACATGATGTCTAGCCTTGTCATAGTAAGATACATAAGGATTCCAACCATCGTTTTAGATAAAGTAGGATCTACATTTCATCCATCATCATCCTTGCTCACTTTCAAACTTCTTATTAGTGGATTTAGGGATTTCCTATACTTTATCATTTTAAATCTCCTTAAGAGTTTATTTGCATACTTGGATTCTGATATAAATATATCAGTTTTAGATTGTTGCAATTCAATGCCCATAAAATACTTCATAAGCCCAAATTAGTCATTTCAAATTCACTTTCCATGACTCATCTAAAGTATTCTATGCCAAAATAAGAAGTAAATATTAAACAATCCACATAGCAGAAAACAATGAACATGTTATTGTGCTTTTTGACTTTGATGTACAACATTAGTTTACATTCACTTCTATGAAATCTATTTTGGATTTGGTAAGAGTCAATGCCGTTGTAGAAAACCCTAGGAACTTGCTTCAATCCATAAAGTGCCTTATTCAATATGTAGAAGTTGCTTTCTTACCCTAGAACGTCACAGGCTCATGGTTGTTCCACATACATTTTCTCCTTTAAGTAACCACTTAAAAATGCATATTTAACATCCATTTGATAAACAAATAATTTGCTGTGCGCACCTATGGCCAAAATTATACTCACTATGTCCATTCATACAACACGTGCAAATGTTTCATTGAAGTCTATGAAAGGCTCTTGTGTGAACCTTCTTGCAACCAATCTTTCCTTATGTTTCTATGAATTTCCATCACAATATTGCTTGGTATTATGAATCCATTTCACACTAATTACATCCTTATGTTTAGGTACATATACCATCTCCCTTGTTTTATTCTTCTCAATGCATTTTATTTCTTCATCCATGGCTTGTTCCCATACTTCCTCAAATGTTAGAGGGTCATCTATTTCAGAAAATAAGTAAAAAGCTAATAATGAATTTGGTGTATAAACCTCATATATTTCACACATACTTATTGTCTTTATTGGATTTGTTGATGTCAAACTTCTTGAACTCCTTGATGAAGTTTCATGTGCTCTTGTTGTGCTTGTCAACGTAGCTTGACTTGTGAGTTATGTTGAAGTACCTTGTGTTGAAACATGTCGCGTGGCCCTCAAAGTTGATGGGGCTGTGACATTTTGGATTAAATGTGGTATTTAAACAACTTCCTCTATCATGTCATCATCTGCGATAGGAGACACAATTTTGACATTCTTCTCTATGGTTCCATCCCATGCTTCATTTTCAACAAATTGAACATCACGAATGGTAATTAATGTCCTTGTTACAGGGTCATACATCTTGTATTCTCTCATGTCTTTTGAATAACCAACAAATTTTTTTTATGTCCCTTATTGTATAATTTCTTTCTCAAGTCATATGGAACATGTGCATACATGAGAGACAACGAAAACATTTTAAATGAGAAACATTGTGTTTCATACCAGACCATTTTTCTCAGAGGTCTTTGTTATGAAAACTCTTTGTTCAACATTGGTTCATGATTTATACAAAAGTTTTCACTCCCTCATCCCAATATTCATTTGACAAATGCTTTTCTTCCATCATATTGAGTGTCATTTCCATAAGGGTTCTCTTCTTTCTCTATATGACTCCATTATGCGGTGGTGTATATTGTGCAGTGAATTTCTTTTATATGCCATGGGTCTTGTAAAAATTTAGAAAATCATTTGAGACATATTCATTGCCCTAGTTTTTTCTTAATATTTTGATGCTATATCCACTTTTCTTCTCCATATGTTCCTTAAACTACTCAAAACATACAAATGGACCAAATTTGTGCTTTAGAAAATATATCGATGTTTTTTCTTGTGATGTCATCAATAAAAGTGAGAAAGTAATTGTATCCTCGTATGGGCGATGTGTTATATTTTTATCATTAAGCTAGCATTATATTGGGATCTTTAACTAAGAGAATAACAAGGACAACAATCAAACACAAGAGACAATGAACACAATGTTTTTGCTCGAGGAAACCATAAATGGAGAAAACCCCGCAACTTCCTCAGAGATAGAATCAACAACAAAAGTAAAAACCCAAAACAGTAAGATGATCTCCTGAAAACAGTAGCCTCTTTCTTTCTTTATAGCCCCAGCAACTTCTTCTCTCTCAGCTATGTGCTACAACTAAGTGTGAGTGAGTGTGTAATAAATAGAGAGGCTCACTCTTTATTTATACTAATTCTTGACTTGATAATAACTCACTAGGTCCGACTTCTCTAGAAGATTCTAATAACCCTAGGGCCTCGAAACTGCGGGGAATTTAACCCTTGAACAATAGGAGGGTTACCCACAATCACTTGACATGACTTGTTTACATTATTGAACCTCTTGATAGGAACATCGAGGCATGACATGACTCAAATACATTACAGACACTTCCGAGAATAAACATCGGGGTACAAGACATAAGATATACAAGTGAATACATTCTAAATTTACAAATACATCAACACTCCCTCTTAACTAGGAAGGTATTCTCTCGACACAATTTATCAGCATGGGTCTTCTTCTCTGTATCATCTGGATCATCAATGAGTTATCACTATCTTCATCTTCAAGTCATCTTCATCCTAATCTGGATCATCACTCAATCTTGATCATCACTGCTGGATCATCTATGCTGGATCATCATCACTATATCTGGATCATCATCTCTTGATTTGGATCATCATTGGGTCATCATCATAGGTGCTATCTCTTGATTCTTCTCGTCATAGGAAGTTCTATAGAGCTAGCCCTTTTTCATGCTCAATTTACATCTACAGCGCCAGTCCTTTTTCATACTGGATGTATCATCGCAGAGCTAGTCCTTTTTCATACTAGATGTGGCATCTACACAGAGCCAGACCTTTTTCATACTGGATGAGTCTTCATAGAGCTAGTCCTTTTTCATACTAGATGTGGTATCTACACAGAGCCAATCCTTTTTCATACTGGATGAGTCTTCATAGAGCTAGTGATTTTTCATATTAGATGTGGGATCTACACAGAGCTAGTCCTTTTTCATAATAGATGAGTCTTCACAGAGCTATTCCTTTTTCATACTAGATGTGGGATCTACATAGAGCTAGTCCTTTTTCATACTAGATGTGTCTTCACAGAGCCAACCCTCTTTCATGCTGTATGTGGGATCTACACAGAGCTATTCCCTTTTCATACTAGATGTGTCTTCACGGAGACATCCCTTTTCATGCTGGATGTGGGATCATCACATACATCTGACAATGGAAGGAACCAATCCTCTCACCATGTCAGAAGGGCTCAGCACTTACATCCGACCATGGAAGGAACCAATCCTATCACCATGTCAGAAAGGCACAGCACTTAAATCTGACCATGGAAGGAACCAATCCTCTCACCATGTCAAAAGGACTCAATACGGACACATCACTTCCTCTTGGGAAGAATCTCAATCTGGAGAACACCAAGCTTCTCCCTGAAGTAGTCAAACTTCACCCTAGCCAATGGCTTAGTCAACACATTATCTATTTGTTTGTTCATCACAACATACTAGAGCTTCACCGCTCCTCTCTACACCATATCCCTGATATAGTGATACTTGATCTCAATATGGTTTGACTTGTCATGGAACATCGGGTTCTCTGACAACTTCACACAAATGTGGTTGTCACAATATATACAAGTAGCATTTAATTGGAGATCAAATAAATCAAACAGTAGCTTCCTCAGCCATACTACCTCACAACTAGCTGAACAAGCTATGACATACTCTGCTTCAACTGTACTCAGTGCCACACTGTTACGGAGAGAAATTCCTATGGCTTGGGGTACCACAACAGACAGCTAGACTCCAGAAATAATTCTTCTCCAATATGCAATAGAAATAAACAATCTAACACTAAAGGATCGAACCTCCTACCTTATTCCAGACAGTTG
>LPNX010644788.1:15088-25633 GCA_001517045.1 Pseudotsuga menziesii | reverse complement strand
TCCAATTTCTTGTTAAGATGTGCCTTTTACATATGACATGTCCACATGCAAAAATCACAACCAGATAGAATAGTAATCAAACATTAATGAGATGTACCTGCATTCCTTCCTTGGCCTGAGTCACTCAATAAACAATAATATCTGATTAAATTTAAACAGAAAATGTTCTTCATTCTCAATCATAATCCATCAAACTAATGTCGGTTAGAAGAAATATAGTGTAAGATTGGAGAAAACAATGTAAACTTTAAAGTCACATCAAAAAAAGAGAAAATGTACAGCCAGAAGATAATGGCTATTATAATGTAATTCCTAGGTCCAAATGCACCCCACTTGACAACCCTGTGAAGCACTTCAGAACTCCATAGCTATGATACAACCAATTTGATAAGATGAGATGTTTCCCAGAAACAAATCTTATGTAGCATGTCTCAAAGAAGAATAATGGCATGTTACCATGAATTTGACACTAACCTAACCACCACATTTTTAAAAAGGAAGTGCATATAAGAGCATTTAAGAACAAACTATTGAGAAGTAGATAGGGAAAACAACAAAAAATTACCTTTCACTGCCCATTTTATCTGAAAAACCAAACATTGGACTATTTGGCTCTACAGGAGAATCACATGAATCATTCTCAGCTGAATCACTTTCTCCAGTCCCAGAAATATGGTACATTATAAGAGCTCTCCTTGAGAAGGGTATTAACTTCCCAGGAGACCGCATGACATCAACTAATAGCTCCATGGAATTTAATCCAACTAACAATGACATATGCTTGTAAGCATCTGCATACGCAATTCCCCTCTCACATAGTTGTAGGCCCTGAGTATAAATCATTCTCGACAGTCAATAAATGAGAACCAATACACAGTTTTATATCTAATACAGCAAATCACATGTCTTCAAATTGATTTCTGGATAAACCAGAATAAAAGGCCAAAAGAAGACAATTATGAACTCACTCAAAAACGGGATTATCTCCTAGTAAAAGATCAAGGCATCCATGATTTTCCTCATATTAGTCATTTTTAATCAATTTAATTGAAAATAGATTCATGCCATCGTAAAAATACTCACTTGATTGCTCATCTAAAAGTACATCCCCATCTATCCCCACCTCAAACAAATAAGATGCCTACCAGTGACAATTGTATAGTAATGACACTAACTCACTGAATTAAACCAAAATCACCATGGAAAAATTACTTACCACTAGAAGCTTACTTCTGAGTCCCACAGCATCTGCAAGAACCTTGAATAATATTGCCCATTGGCGGCTTAACCCATTTTTAATAGGTCATTGACTTTTTCAGTTGACATACTCATAACTTGTGTCAAGTTTCTAACTAAACTTAAAAAATACGTACAAGCTTTATTTATTTACAATTATTCACAATACAGAAGACCATTACTTCCCATAGTTTCATTTCCAGAATAATGGTGGAAAAAATAGAAGAACACACTGCCAGTTGAAACATCAATAAAACAAAACAAAACATTGAGAAGCTAAAGTTGATCAAAATTACTTACCATCTCTGTGTAGGTTTCCCACAATCTGTACTGCATTTATTCGGAAGGAATTTTCCTCTACAGTTACATTTACTTGGGTAGTCGGCAAAAGGGGAGCTAGATAAAGGCCAGTATCTTCCAATCATCCGATCATTTACCCAGGCTTGGCCTTTTCCCATGCTTAACATATCCAATGCTACAGGTTCATTTCCAGGGGGAGCATTTATTCTTGCCTGCAAACATAACCAATTGAATTAGAACAGAATGCACACTAAAATCAGGGTAATATCTTAGCCTCACTCATGAATCCATTGCATCGTAGTGTACCTCTATTTTCGTGAATACTTTAGTATAATAAAGAGTTTACAAAGGTAGTACATCCATGGAAACATTTAAGTATACAAGTTGCAACATGGCACTTCAATTGATCATGTGACACGCAACAGAAAGAACAACATTGACTATTCAAAATATTGAAATGAAGTCCCACTATATGACTTCTTTTCATGCAATTTATCTTCAACTAACATACTGTTTATTGCTTTAAAATTTAAATAAATCCTACATGAATAAACTGTAGCAATAGATGAAAAGATAAAAAGGTTGACCATGTTTCAAAGAACCAACAATCTTGTGAGACAGATTACCAATAATCAAAGTATCTATAAATTATATCATCCACAATGGACACAAAGTGAAGCAAAATTTTGACCGCAAAAAAAATATCATAAGAAAACAGTGAGCAAAAGAGTAATGGAGTCTTATAACAACCAGAATATCAATGTGAAGGGAATCTAGATATTTGTAAGTACCAATTTATACAACACAAATGTAATGCAAATCCTATTGTCCACACTGTAATGTGTAATATATAGATTATGACCTAATTGCTAACTGTTCATGTGATTAAATAGAAAGTTTTGGCCCTGAGGGCATGGTCAAAGGGCATGAAGACAGCCCTAGTCTGAGCATGTTTTAGACCTAAGTCAGCATCAAATAACAAATCTGGGTATCATTTTATAGGTCCTGCGTATTATAATTCATATTTCTTGGCAATTTGGGCGCATCCTGAATAATTCTGGCATATTCCAAGCAAATCGTGGCATTTTTCATCATGAAAGGAGGTGTAGTTATGTCTTATTCCAATTCTGAGAACCCATGCAGCAGTAAATGACTTTATTGCCAATCCTGAGCATGAGCAGCATTAAACAAACAGATTCTCCTTCCTCTCTAAATGTGGGCGAAACTATGTGCAAGGAAGTGATGAAAATGGAAGTCTGGGCAGATTTGCTCTTAAAACAGAAACCCTAAGAGGGAGGGCAGTCCACCTATCAATACCTATTGGCTGTTCTGGAGTATATGAAGCTGCACACAGTGTAGCTTTATTAGTCAAAGCTAACCAAAAAGAAATCCTAGATTTGATTGGAGCCTTAACTTCCAAAGTGGTTTTGACCACCAACACTCAGTTGGGGCCTTATAAAAAAACATAGCTTTGTGTCCGATACTGACAGAGTATACATTGTTGGGTTCCAAGACTATACCTCTGCTGAGTCATCTTCTTCACTAAGTTGAGTGTAATTTTTCACTAGATTTTCTATCAATATGATTTTAATTGGATGGCCTCCTCTCCCTCCAAGAGTAAATACCTAGCTGACTTCCTACTATGCTGCCACAAATTACCACTGCCCAAATCTATAGCATTGGAAATAAAGGTAATGTCCTGCTGTCGTAGCTTCTCTCTGATGCCTTCAGAAAGAAAACTTATTGATGATGACTTGTTTATTTGTAGCTTCTTACTGAGTCCTTCTTCAGAAGCTTAACATACTTTCAGATGGTCAAAATCATCAACAGAAGGTATCATTAATGATGACCTGTTTATTTGTATAATGTTCATTTTGGCCATACAGGGGAGCTATCACAACTGGCAAATATCATTCTAGATATACTCTCTCAGATTCAAACATTATACAAAGAGCATAGTGTGAAGGAAAGGGGTTGGTTATTCTTAAGGCATAGTGCATGGCTGTCTTTAATTTTATCATTGCTCCAGGCAGGTCTATGGAAAGTGTCTCTGAGAAAGATCTCAGTTTCAAGAGAGGACACATTTTGGATAGAGCAGACATCTAAAGATACTTCATTACTCACACTTTGTGAGCAGTTAGTTTTTTTTGTATTGAAGGATGGGCAATCAAGCGTTTTGCTGAAAATATTGACATCCCTTTTGAGCATGCATGTCGGGGCACTACGAAAAGCTGTGCTTTTTGTTCTTGATGGAAAAGAATACGAAGATGATGCACTATTTTCACTAAATTTACTGCTTCAAGCAGGTTATGACAAGTCAAAGCAGGAAGAGCTGTTGGGGAAGCTAGGAGCTAGCTTTAAGCTTATAGAGTTTGTACTTGGAACTCTAACAAAGTTTAGAGGAATTGTGAGCAAAGAAAACATAGGGACCACTCCAACTATGAAGGAACTCCCAAACACACAACAGAAGACAAGAACTTCTGAAAAATCCCATGCATGTGAAAAGAATATGGACAATAAAACAAGATTGTAAAGGGTACACTTCAGCACCCAGTCAACCAAGCTGGGCCATCAAAGGGCCCAAAACACCCACACCTTTCTCTTTTAATCAATTTGCAACTGTACAAACACACCCACTCATGCTAACGTTGTTTATAATGCAATTTATGAAAGAACCTTAACTTAATGACACAGATGTTGAATGGCCTTTTTAGGGTTCCATCATCATTAATTTATTTTTGAAGACTCTACTTTTATCACCTCTTATGTCAGATTTGCAGAAACTTCTTTCATAATTACTTAAACACTATGTATTCCATACCATCATTCATAATCAAGTACACTGGAAAATTATAATACCTGAATTGTAGCATACATGGTGTTGTGATCTGTATATGAATTGTAGCCTGAGTCAATGGAATTATACACATCTGATGGTCCAGAAGCTCGATACACATCTGCTGGAGGTCCTGAAGCCTGATACACATCTGCTAGAGGTCCTGAAGCTCGGTACACATTAGCTGGTGGTCCTGAAGACCTATACACATCGGCTGGTGGTCCTAAAGCCCTATACACATCTGTTGGTGGTCCCGAAGCCCCAGCCATAAAGTTCTGCAAAACAAGGATTATGAAAAATCTTCAGAATTGTCTTGGAATAAAAATTTCAGTTGTATATTCTTTGAAAGTACTTATTGTCCAAATATCATGCCATGTATCAGACCTATGCATCAAGAAAAGGCATTATATGAACACTTTATAGCAACAATTTTGTTTCTAGACAACATAAGTACTCTTCCATTATCATCTCACATAAGAGTATATGTATCCTCCAAGGTCTGAGTGCATGATTAATAAATTGCAATCACACACCAGAAAGGACATCCGAAACAACCCAAACACTAGCATTGTAACATAAATACTGAGAAGAAAATTCTGGTGGAACTTTTGCAGTATATATATTCTGCTCATGGAATTTGAATTTTGATTCTTACAAAATAGAAATGTTGATTGTTAGCTATATGGATGCTGCACTTGTAATCAGTGTATCTAGGTCTAGTACCAAAACAACACCTAGGTTTTTCCCATACTAATGTAATCAGTGTCCCTAGTACTCAAGGGCTTGAACCCTATTACTATGAGTTGAGTAGTAAAAAACCTTACACAATATGACTAAGTTATATTTCCTAAAATGATAAAACATATTTGCAAAACTTTGCATAGGTCCTTCATTTATTGAGTTGCACTAAATGAAAGAAAAAGGGGTGGTTTAAATGACTAGAAGGCAAGGATTTCAACCCTGTAAGTGTGAGTTGCAGTAACAAAATATATACATCACTATTCAGTTTGATTTTTTTTCCTTGTAAAAGCATACGATCATTGGTTGGCATATGAACATGTGACAGCTTGCGTGTTGTGCCCCTATTTGAGACTGTCAAAGATTTGAGAGGTGTTGGGTCAGTAATTCGGAAGTTATTATCAATAGAGTGGTACCGCAACCATATTATTGCAAATGATAATGGACATCAGGAGGTAATCATAGTTACAAAAAAGTGCAATTGCATTTTAGTAATAGATCCATGCTTGGTTATTGAAGGTGTAATATCTTAATCAAGTGCTTCTTTGTGATGTACCAATGTCTTCTTGCAGGTTATGGTCGGTTACTCTGATTCAGGAAAAGATTCAGGGCGTTTCACTGCTGCTTGGGAACTATATAAAGCACAGGAAGATGTTGTAGCTGCTTATAAAGAATTTGGGATTAAAGTTACCCTATTCCATGGCCGTGGAGGAAGTATTGGCCGTGGTGGTGGACCTACATATCTTTCCATTCAATCTCAACCACCTGGTTCTCTCATGGTATTTTTTACCCTTTTCCTTTTGTGTAGTGTTTCAAGAGAGGATCTTGATATTAATTAAATGATGGACTGATGGTTTCCATATACTACAGGGAACTCTCCGATACACAGAGCAGAGAGAAATGGTACAGGAAAAGTTTGGCTTAGCACAAACAGCAGTGCTGCAACTAGAAATTCATACAACTGCTATTTTGCTTGCAACTTTACATCCCCCAGATCCACCTCGTAATGCAAATTGGCGAGAGGTAATGAAAAGGATATCAGAAACCAGTCGGCAATATTACAGAAGCACTGTTTATGAAAATGAACAATTTTTAGAGTACTTTCGTGAAGCTACTCCTAAAGCAGAGCTGGGTAATCTAAATATTGGAAGCCGTCCAACAAGGAGGAAAACGTCTTCTGGGATTGGGCACCTCTGTGCAATTCCTTGGATATTCACATGGACACAAACTAGGTTTGTTTTACCTGCATGGCTTGGTATTGGAGCAGGCCTAGAAGCAGCCTGTGCAAAGGGATACAAAGAAGAATTACAAGCCATATGGCTTCTTACCAATCTATTTCCTGAGTTAATTGCTGCCTATTTGTGGAGATTGTTCTTATGTTGATATAGGGGACTGTATTACAGATTTCATCAGTAGATTGTAGATTTGGATTCTCAACTCGCAATAAATATTGGAGATTTGGATTCTCAGCTCGCAATAAATTGGGTTAAAGAGGATGAACTGGAGTGGCTTCAGCCTGCTAGTGGAAATGTTGTAGATTGGATTTTAACTAAGGGAGGGCATGCCAGCAAAGTTCACTTCTACATTGGTGAAAGGAATTGGAAGCTCCAGCATGTATGTGAACTGAAAGGCTATCTTTAGAAGATAATATGGATGCAGTTAATTAAGATGTTGCTGCTAATGAAATCAGCATATACAGGTTTTGAACATGTTCTTCCGAACTCATTTTGTGCCCAGTATAGAGGGTTTTCTATGGTCCAATTTCCACTAAGTATGGTCACTTTTCTGAGCCTACTCTAAATTGTTTTATGTGGTCCAATAAATCCACAGATTGTTCTAAATCTGCAACAAATTTATTTATTACATACTATGGTTCTCATATCAGCAATTAAGTTTCTAACACACAATTTGCACCATGAAATCTATTTGCAATCTTTATTATAAAATTTCCATGCAATAAAGAAAGGGTTCAATAAGATTACAATATACATAGCAGTGATCATCCCTTTGTAAATGACAGGGAGAACGAAATGCAACACTAACTTCTTGCCTCCAGACATTCTCTTCCATACACACAAGAGTACTTCTTTGCAAATTGATTACACACAAATATACAAAGACAAACCCTGTTTCTTTGTTTCAGGATAAAAACCACTACTGTAAAATAGTGGTAGAAAATATCGGGAGACAGAAATTTCTGTTTTCCTCAATTTCTTTAGTGAGGACTGCATAGCTTCACAAAAGTTATATATGCATTTTACAGTAGTGGTTATAATGTGAACCGAATGGTGTAGGATAAAAATATGCTTCTAATGGGTATCAAGTTTTCTAGTGTGAACATCCGGCAGGTCCAAGGTGATGTGACCATCCCTAGGGTCAGGTTCATGAAAGGAAGAGGCCAAGTTTCACCTGCACAGGTATCATGGAAAAGTCTGGAAATGAGCATTGAAGGAAGCCCTAGGGAAGAAAGTTGACATCAAGCTCATTACAGAGGACTAGGACCATCAGGACCCATATAAATGGCTGTCACCACACATTCTCTGTTTATAAACATTATGAAACCTGTCAACAGTATGTTCTGCTGTCTTCTTTTGGATTGAAAGGTAAAAATGATCTGGAATGTATAAAAGTAAACCCAAATTATATTTGTAGTTGGGACAGGAGTGGGATATGCTGGTTTGATAATCTTAGTGGTTTGCAGTGTAATATGAACATCCTGAATTTTGTGAACTACAAAGCTTTCAATTGCTTGTTGACTTGTGATTAATAATCTATTTTCCTCTAGCAAAAAAAATATACACTCTAAAACAATAAGGGCAAGGTACCTGCTCCCAGGACAAGGAGCCATGATGAATATTTTCTGGCTGGGATTTCCCTAGGGATCTGGTTAGTTCTTACTGGATATTGTATGGCTTCAGCTCTGGTCCCAATAAATCCACCTAGAAGTGTAAGAGGCACAGAGATGTAGAACCAGAGGGACAAAAGGATGAAGAAAAGGGAAATAGGGATAGCTCATGTGCTATGACTGCCCCACAAAATAAAGATCAATATGTTAAGGATTAAAAACACCATCCCAGGGAAGAATTGAACCCAGAATCCTCATACTCATGGATCAACACCTTAAATTTTAGGTGATTTATTATGTAGTAGTTCTTATCTTGGTCATAACCACCCACGGGGAACCCCATCCATTTAATCACTATGTCATTCTGTTGAGTGTATCTCATGACTGGGAGATTGTCAAGAATCATATTGAATTGGTAAAGATCATCAATCCTTTGATTCAAGACCTTTACTTGTTGTTCATTTAAGGGCTTAGTAGTGCAAATATAAATAGACTCATTCATATGAAATATGAAATATATAAGGGGAGGACTCGATCTGGTCACCCATGAGAAGCTCACCCAAATTCTCTGCACTTTTTTTTGGGCCCTTTGGAAGGTTAACAGTAGGGTAGACTATAATAGCTAAAGGGCAGCTCAGTCTCTATTGATGTCAGAGAGTTCACCTTCATAGTCAATTGTCCACCTTTAGGGTATGTGTGCAAATAGCTTCCAAGTAAATAAAACCCATTACAAACATTAGCAAATGACAAAATAAGACCATTCTTTCAACTTTCTACTACTGTATTTGTAATACCATCATGTTAGCCAAAACTTCCTCAAATAAAATGGATTAACATAAGGAGGCAATACAAAGCAGACAATTAAAATAACACACATGGATTAACATACTTACCTGTTCCATGAGATTAAACAAGCAATTTATAATATATAAGTTAATTGAAGCTAACATAAACACCTAATTAACTCATATAAAAACTTACAAGCTAAGATGTAACTCCAACAAGCTACGTACCTTTCCCACTTAATCTTAACTGGATACAAATACCTTAGCTTGGAAAAGCTTGGTCGATGCCTCAACATGTAGAATTTGAAGATCTTCCAAACCAGAAATCTCCAGCCCATCAATATTCTCACTCTGCAGTATAAAGAAAATGCATGTCTATAGTTAGCTGGAAGAAAAAAACAACGTATCTGGTCATAAGAAAGAAACGTTGTAATAATGCATGAATTTTACCTTATAGAGCTCCTCTTTGTTTCAAGAATAGTTTAATATTCTCTACTAAACAGGGCCAACCACGTGAAGGTGGAAGCTCATATGGCCCCTCCCCCCCCTCACATCACTCTCAATTCCCCATACCCAATGCACGTGCTTGGAAATAAATGATATTTTGTGCGAACATCGTGAGTTTCTTGTCTTAAAGGAATTACGTGCATTCGATCATTAATTAGTTTATAGAATTCATTAATTAACTCATTCATTCATTCATACATAGAAAAAATTAAATAGTTGAAGACATTACTCCATAATATCAAAAATAATATCCAAGGACAATGCATAAAAAAATAATGTAATAGTGTACTTGTTACAATCACTACTTTTTTTGGCGATTTTTTCTCTCCACATATTCTCTAAGTGTGACATCCTCTTCTACCAATTGTGTTTTGTTTCCTATGCCCTTTGTAGCTGTCTGTGATCGTTTTTGTCGACGGGTCGTGTGCTCATGACGTGTATGTGGCTGCTGTAAGGTGCCAGGATGTACTGGAAAAATGAAGAAATATTAATTACTTGACGTGTTTTTATTATTATTATTGTAAGTCCTTCATTAAGAAAAAAACATCAGAGCGGTGCTTTTTACCTGGCAACTCATGGGTGACATGAATTTCATGCGTTTGATCTTCTGATGTTGCCTCAAGTTGCACATGAAGACCCTCTGCATTAAAACATCAACACTTACAACAATATAGCATTTGCAATTTAATATTTGAGACTTTAATCCATACTAGTTTTTTTTTTAACACAGGAATATTTATTACCTGGATTTCGATCAACATGAACTCCAATATCTCTTTCTCCTCCATCCTCCGCATTTTCTCTACTTTCGTTGTGCGGCTTAACACAAAGAGACTCAATATTTTATGTACTAGTTTATTAATGAATATAAAACACAGCTGCAATGAATCAATCTTACATAGAATTTGTTTATTGTAGTTACTTGTTCGTAGGATGGATCACTGGAAGACTTTGCTTGGCTACCACAACTGCTTCTTCGATGTTCAACAACACCTAAAAACCCGTGTTGGTAGCCGATCCTCATGTCTTCCTCTGTTGGCAAATCATGGAATCTTTGAGCCTGTAATTTTCAATTAGATCATCATTGTTGTTGTTATATCATCATGAAACAATTTTAAATGAAATCTATAATTTCTATACAATAAAATAATTATTGATCATACTTACGATTCGTGCTTGTAGGTTGGAATATCCACTAGGGCCAAGCTTGTGTTGCCCATGTTTTTCTATTCTTTCTTGGGTGGCCTTCGACGTATCTGGTAGCCTATAAAAGTAATTTTAAATACGTTAAACATCGC
>LPNX010644787.1:4312-44049 GCA_001517045.1 Pseudotsuga menziesii | reverse complement strand
AACAATACAAGAATCAGAAGATTTACTAGCATTTTGGTCATCTTTCTTCTGGTTGTGCTTGTCTTTGATGGAAGCCCATGAAGCCCAACACTGATCTGATGTGTGTCCAGTCTTTCCACAATGCTTGCACTTTGATCTTTTTCTGGAGTTGTTTCTGCCCCCTCTGCCTCTCTTGCTGCAATCTCCCTTGGAAGGGTCTTTGAATTGGTCTTTGCCAGCTAGGGCAGCACCAATACTAGATGCCAAAGAGTGCATATTTACAACTGTTAGTGTAATTTACAATAATAAACTGATATGACATGTAGAAATAGAAAAAGAATAAGAACCTTACAGGTCTACAGTCTCTGCCAAGGTGTTTTACAATCTCAACTTCAGGTTTTAAAGAGATACAATAATAGTATCGCAGCTTCAATTCGCAGCAATTTCATGGAGAAGAAATCAAAATATATCAGTCACTAGCAATATGTGTTATTATTCAGCATAAAACACAGTCTTCAGCAGCATACAACTCAGCCTTCAGCAGCCTACAACTCAGCCTTCAATAGGTTTCCAGCAGTCTAGGTTTACAAAGCTCAAAACATCAGCAACATATAAAAGTTTCCAAGCAGTATATATATACTTAGCATATATATCAGTCTGTCTTCAATTTTTTATATCAATCAATAAAATAAAACCAAGGAAGCCTTCAAGTAGAACGCAGCCTTCAAAATAGTCACGAGACTCTCTTCAACGCAGCCTTAAAATAGAATGCATCCTTCAAAATAGTCGCCAGACGCTCAACGCAGTCACACCAATCCTACCTCAATTATCAATAGGCAGTCTCCAATACAATAGTGCGTAGTCTTCATAAAAAATCAGTCTAGGGTTTGTGTATTCCCCCAAAAAAAACATCATCTCCAATACAAGATGCAGTCCATGCTCAACATATATTAGTGAAAGCAAATCAGTCCACGTAGATATAAACTCAACACAGTATTATATAGCTAGCTCAAAAGCAGCTATCTCAAAAAAATATATGAGTCACAATATAGTGTAACAGGTCGCATTCTTCAGGTTTGGTATCATTCTTCAGGTCGCATTCTTCAAGTTAACAGGTCGCATTCTTCAGGTTCTCCACGCAGTCTATCAATGCAGTCTTCAATACAAGCTTCACGCCGGTCTCCTCCATGCAGTCTCCTCCAGGTAGGTCGCAGCACAAAAAATATGCAGGCTCCACGCTCAGCCTTCACATCTCCACGCAACAATCTTCACATCTCCACGCAGTATGTAAAATGCAGTATATTATCATCGAGTCATAGGCTCATCAACGCAGTATATATATGCAATCACCAGTATATTATCGATCACCAATATATTATCGATAGTATGCAATCACTTGATGTCCAAGAAACTAAATATCATAAATGTTTATAACTAGAAACGTTGATCTAGGGTTCGTGACATTCCAAAATAGGCGCAGCTATCTACTAAATGGTAACTTCGGCATGCTGCTACGACTGGTTCGAGGAAAGGAACACTATTCCACAACGCCTTCAGACTTCAAGGCAATCTCCAGAATAGCACAGAATACTAGCAACTGTCTCTCCTCGCAGACAATCACAGGTCGCAGAAACAAGCTGGAAATGTATCCGGCTTGACATGGCATGGAAATTAGGGTTTTTGGATTCCCTACGGGCAATATCTCACCTCGATGAGTTCAGCAAAGACTAGAAGAGATTCGAGGCCAGGAACTCGCTGGAGAAATACTGTCACAATGGCCGAGGAGTGCAATTAGGAATTAGGGTTAGGTATAATAATGTTCTAGCAGAGAATAGACTCAGGCAGAAAACAAACGCACATAATGAATGCGCGCAGGGGAAGACTGGCGATGGGCAGGTAGCCTGAAGGAGCAGACTGGTAGGTAGAATGACAATGGACAGAAATGCAGCAGGAGTTATGGCAAACAGCCCTGCTCTGATACCACTTGTTGGTAATAACTCCCAATTGATTAACTATTCCAATGCAAAAGCCTATACTTATACAAATCTCATGGCAGTTGGGTTTCACCTTCCGCTCAGCCGGTTTGGCTTCCTATCTATTCATATTCCTATTTTTTATTTATTTACAATAATCCTGATGGATTATTCTAACAGTAATTTTTTCTTGAGAGATTTTCTACTCACTGGTTGAGAGATGTGTCTCAACTGAGCTTTGGGTGATGTGCCCCTTAGTATTTTTGTTCCATCCTTGTTCATGAAGTAGGTGCAACAATAAATGGAGTCTTTTTGCATGTATTGAATTCATTTTCCATCTAATTCGAGTCTCATTATAGGTCTTGATATTTTTCTCTTCCATTCTGAAAGTTGGAATTGGAGTCATGAATAGAGATTAGTGGCCTTAAGCCACTAATGACCGTGTTTCGGGTGGACCTATTATTAGGATTATATAATAATCCCTTGTCCATATATAGTATGTTTTATCATCTTGTCTAACTTAAGGAGACCTTATTATTGTACTAGAGTGTGGGTAACATATAGAGGTTAGCTTTCACTTACTTCATGTTCATGCATGAGTTTATGTGCATCTGAGACCAATCCATACATTATAGGTGCCACTAACAACCTCCATCACTTGGTTGTAGTAGGTAGGTAGTTATGTTGAGTCAACCTTCACTTACATTCAGTTAGATCACTCTCAGTTAGTTTAGCACCATTTTTGCATGGCTACATGGGGAAGTGGCACCTTTTTCCACCTACCTCATCAGTTTAACTAGTTTAACTGATTGTCAAACTAATCTAGACATCGAGAGTTAGAATAGTGGCTCCCATACAGTGATTTAGATACTCTCAGTTAGCCAGTCAGTCAGGTTTAGTTGGTAGATTTGAATCTTATCCACATGATTCAAATTATCCTTATTGTAACATGGTTGTATATTGCTAGGAATAATTAATATTAATGTTGTAATTAACTGATCAATTATTATCATATTTATCTCAAATTTGTCTTGTTCAGTGTACATTGTTCTTGACATTTCATTGCACAATTCTATCTTTCAATTGCTCTCATTTTCTTGTATATCAATGGTTCAATAATTTAACATGGTATCAAAGCCTTGTTCAAGCTAGCATCAAGTCTTATCCGATCTCCATTTTACACCAGAAGCAACTGAGTTTCCACATAAATCCTAGAATAATAGTCTTGCTCCCTTTGAATTTTGTTCATAGAAGTCTATCCAGGTGTGACGGACTCTGAGAAAGTGTACATGTCGAGGTGGAAAGGCTTGAAATTGACATGATTGCAAATTGATTTTGGTTTTTCACTTATATTTGGAGGAACATACATATCTTCTTGAGGAATTGATTGTTTCAGCATACATAAAGATGGCTTTTTCAGCTCTCGTACCTCAAATCCTCACACCCTTCAACTACTTTGATTGGAGGGAAGATATGTAGGTATCATTACGCAAGATTGGTCTATATAGGATGACAACAGTATGTTGAGAAGAACAAATTTTTGAATCATCTTGATGAGGCATTCGACTTCATGTGCACTCATATCTCCCGGAAGATTTTGTTCCATCTTGAGGGACTTAGGACTCCGAAGGAATCTTGGGAGAATATTGAATCTTTGTTTGGAAAACAAGATGAGCTTCAAGGGCATATATTAGAGAATGAGCTCATAGCTCTACAACCTAGCAGTTTTAAATCTATTCAACAATTATTTACAAAATACAAGTCACTAGTAGTGCAATGCAAACAATGTGTATTAGAGAGGAAAGGTGAGCAGCTTGTGTTGTCAATGTTAAGCAAGCTTGGCTCATAGTACTTAGTATTTGTCTCTACATTCCAAACTAGAAGAGATTCCATCCCTAATCAGAATATTCCTTTCTTGAGTCCTTAATACAAGATCAAGATAAATTGGTTCAAATGGGAGTGCTTCAAACCTCCAAGAACCTAACACTCTTAGTAACAGAAGCAAACAATGCGCAAGAAATAGGGAAGAAAAAAGGGAAGGAGACCAAAAACACTTATTCAAATCCAAAGGAGAATCAGAGATATTTCGATGGAGCCTCAGGTTCCTAGAAAAAGAAGAAATTTGAGAAGACCTGACGTCCCTACTGTATGAGAGGATTTCATCCAGAGATCTAGTGCATGAGGAATACCATCTACCAGATGTCAACACTCCTCAAACAAAACAATATTGCTCTTCCATAAAGATTAAATAAGTATGATACTATACAACTAACAAAATATCATGAGATGTAACATGCCTTGATGGAAATCTTCACTCAGTCGAAGGCTTATTTGATAGATTCTGGACCATCCAACCACATGGTTTCCTCCAGGGAATCCTTCACCACTCTCACTCTATCAGGAGGACCTGTTATTCATATGGGAGATAATTCCCAAATCCCAACAGAAGGTAGATGTTTTATTAAAATCCAACATGGTGAGTTTAAGAATGTACTCTATGTTCCCTCTCTTGCAGCCAATTTGTTATCTGTATATCCGATGACACATATTGGCTCACCAAAGCAAGTTGTATTTGGCCCTGACTCAGTGGAGATCCCATATATATCAATTGGGAATATTATAGTGAAGGGCGTTTCAAACCATACCTCAAAGGAATATGAATTCTCACACTTTCTGTCATACTTAGCTCCAAAATAATCTCAACAGCTATTCGAAAGGGGAGGTATAAACTCTCTTTCATATCCATTTGAAGATAATGATATGTTGTCTAGGATTTTAGTTTCAGAAGATGAGGAACAATATCAACATGATCTTGATATTGAGATTGTACCTCAAGATTATCCAGATCCATATCCAACTCCTATTCTAAATCAAAAGCCTAAATGGGATGAAAATCTCATTGAAGCAGTTGGGAATGATGTTGGGGATCCAGATGATATAAGAGAAAGGAGGTCCTGGTATCATAATGATTATGTTGCACTCTCTCACACAAATTTTATACCTACATAGTGGTGCAACAAACTTTTAGGATGATGCTACTTGATGATAGCGAATGATCCACAATTTGGCCCAGTGGAGAATAAAATGGATCATTCAATTCCTCCTCTAGAAAGAAGAGACAAAAGAAACATTCAAGAGATCGAAAGAAGATGGAAAGGTTCACATGCACAGTCCCATGATCATGATGCACAAAATAACCATGATTCTGTATGGATGCTCTACAGATTTGCAAATTGCAGCAAAATTTTACAAGTTTTTACCCAAAGAAGAAAATTTCCTCTTAAGTATAACTTGTTTTCCTGATTCACTGCTTCTTC
Organism: Pseudotsuga menziesii; assembly: GCA_001517045.1. NCBI lineage: Eukaryota > Viridiplantae > Streptophyta > Pinopsida > Pinales > Pinaceae > Pseudotsuga > Pseudotsuga menziesii. The sequence goes on along the minus strand of LPNX010644787.1, from coordinate 38,780 downwards.
TTCTTCTTTTTTGGGGGGGGGGCGGTTCCCGTGAGGTTTTTCCCATTTCCCTTAGTTTATTAAGTAGATTTCAATTCTTTAATATTGTATGGGTAAATTTGTCCTAATTTCCAGGGCCCAAGTTGTCCAAGTTAGGATTAAGAGGGGGTGTTAGGATTATATAATCCTCCCTTATCCATATATAGTCTATTTGATCATATTGTCTAACTTAGGGAGACCTTATTATTGTACTAGAGTGTGGGGAACACATATATATGGTAACTTCCACTTAATGCATGTTCAAGCATGATTTTATGTGCCTCTGAGACCAATCTCTACATTATACAAGCCACTCTAAGTGCCACCAGGAGCCTCCATCAGTTGGTTGTGGTAGGTAGCAAGTTATGCTAAGTCAACCTTCAGTTACATTCAATTAGATCACTCTCACTTAGTATAGCGCCATTTTTTAATGGATCCATGGGGAAGTGGTGCATTTTTCCACCTACCTCATCATTTTAACTGGTTTAACTAGTTTAATTGATTGTTCGATTGATTTAGACATCTGGAGTTAGACTAGTGGCTCCCATGTAGTGATTTAGACACTCTCAGTTAGTCAATCAGTCAGGTTTAGTTGGTATATTTGAATCTTATCCAAATTATTCAAATTCACCTTATTGTAACACTGTTGTATATTACTGGGAATAATGAATATTAATGTTGTAATTAACTAATCAATTCTTATCAGATCTATCTCATTTTTTTTTTGTTCAATGTACATTCTTCTTGATATTCCACTGCATAACACTATGTTTCAATTGCTCTCATTTTCCTATATATAAATGGTTCAATAATTTAACACCTATAAAATCCACAGGTTCCCCAATTCTTGAAGAATTTAGAGGGCTTGAGTCTCCAAGTTTTTTTTGTGATTATGGATTCCTAATGCAATGTATGGATGTATTTTGTTAGAGAAGGTTTTGTAATACATTTTTGAGATTTATTTTGAATTCCCATAGATTTCCTTGATGTAAATAACACTCTCTAAAAATTTTATGACAATTTGAATCAGAATGAATGAGTTTCACATGTTTTAATCTAGCCTTATCTAGATTTGCACCTAGAATTGACTAGTTTTACTATATTATGTATAACTCGACTTAACTATAACTAATTTAAGTCATTATTTTTCTGAAATTTTTATAATATACTCATATAATTATCCAATTATTAAAATATATTTTTTGTATACCCCTTCACCTGTTTGGGAAGGCCAGAAGACACACCCAATGAGAAGTCCTACGAGCTAGTTTTACTAATGCGACCCCAAAAATATTTCTAGAATGTTTCTGATCAGTAAAAAACTAGTAATAATGATACATATATACATATCATAGTTATATAGGTCCCCTTAATCCTACCTCATCACTACTCGTTGATTGGAGACTGTATTGTAAAGGTTCTAGTAAGCATATGTTGGGACTCCCACGATCCTGGAAGTAGAATTAAGCCTGGATGATGTTCGAAACCTAAAAGGACCCAACACATTATGCTTATGAACCTAAAAATTTAAGACCCTTCCCTTTCCTTTTTTATCTTACCGAATCTTCATTATGTTCACTCCTTCATCTTGCAATTTCCCCCGCCTATTAGCTAGTTTGTTGAAGATTTGTGTAATATAGTTAGTGAAACTTTGAATATGATTTTGGTTCATTATAGTGGTATCAAAGCATGGTCCTATATACATTCTCAAGTATTCAATCATGAATCATAAAAGAGATCCAAATCCTAGGAAGAAAGATCCTCCATGGGATGATTGAGATGACATGAATTCTATCGAAGGAAAATTCCAAGGAGAAAGTGAAAGGCATAGCATGGGAGGAAATGGGTTGATCCAAAGTTTGATTGCAAGTGTGATGAAAGGATTCAAATGCATGACCTGTAACATCATTTTATCTGGACAAGAAACCAATGAATTTATTGTTTAGATTTTGGAGAACAAGAATGGCGAGTTAGGTAGCAGCCATGGGTCACTACATGAAGAAAATAAGAGCTTTAAAGGGTTTGTATTTTCAAACACTGAGCCTCATAATATTCCTACTGAGTTCAAAAATGAACCCTCAATTCAATCCAGACCTACTATTCCCAAGTTCCTCGATGAGCAATGAGAAGTGTTGGAGATCCAAAATGAAAACATTGCTACCATGGAGGACAAGCATGTTGAATATCTCACCTTGAATGAAGAATGTCGAAGGGATTTGACATTCAAGTATTTTTTTACCTCCGATATAAAACAAAATAAAGAGGGGGTTTTAGAAATAATAATCATAATTATGAGTTGAAGAATCTTCTTGGAAGAATCTCTCATCCATACTTTGATGGTTCATCAAAGTGTACAACTAGCTGATGGGTCCAAAATCTAGATACATACTTTCAATTAAACCCCATGGTTGAGAGAGAATCTATCAAAATGTCCACCCAACATTTGGGTGGAGAAGCTAATTACTAGTGGTTTCATGGGATTAAGAACCTTGGAAATTACCAAGTGACAACTTATGAGGAATTCAAAAGAAGAATGTTGGATAGATTTGAAAGAAGAGGCCCTAAAATCTCTTTCAGTGAGCTTATGCATGTCAAGCAAACTGGTAATACTGAAGCTTATATTTCTAAGTTCTAGAAGTTGGTTGTCATGATGAAAGACATCTCAGAAGCTATATTGGTCTTGTTTTTCATTGAAGGATTGTCCTAACCCTTGAAGGGTTTGGTGAAATATTACAGACCCTCCACTTTACAAGAGGCACTAAATAGGACAAAGGACCTAAAAGATGTTATTCCTAGGATAAGGTTCCCTCCTAGGAGGAATTCTCCTTATCAATTTAAGAACCAAAGGAAACCCATGAGGATTCCTAGTGGAAATTCAAAAGGGACAACTTCTCTATAGATTGGGATGAGCTAAGAAGAAGGAAGATATGTTTCACCTATCATAAACCATGGGTCCCAGGCCAAAAGTGTGCTAAGAGAAATGCACACTATATTGAAATATTTTAAGATAGTGAAACTAAAGAAGAAGAGGAATATTCACCAATAGGTATAGAGGAACCATATGAAACAACAGATGAAGAGCCTCCTCATGAGGTGAGAAAAATTGCAATATTGTTAGGGGTGCCCCGCTTCCACACTCTTCGATTCAAAGGAGTGGTGCAAAGGAAATCAGTCAATGCTTTGGTAGATGGAGGGGCTACACATTACTTTGTACATGCATCAATAGTGGAAATAAGGAAGCTTCCCACTGAAAAATTTGGAGGCTTCACATTTATCATACTGGGTAATCATTCTATGGAATTCTTCAGATGGATTCCTAAGTTTTAAGTAACTCTAGGATATTACACTGTGACTGATAAATTTTATGTGGTGAATGTGAATGATACTAATATGGTTTTGGGAGTACAATGGTTTTACTCAATTGGGAAGCACACAATAGACTATCAAGTTCCCGAGATGAATTTCCAAGATGCGGGTGGGAAATAGGTAGTGTTGAGGGGAGTCAATACCTACCAAAATAAAGTAGTGACTGCACACAGTATAAGGTCTATTATGAGACATGGGGACATTGAATGGGATCCCAAGTGTTTGATAACTACTTAAGACATCTCTTTGTAAATAGCACTGTTCCCCATAGATATTCAGAAGCTACTTCAAAAAAATAAGAAGGTGTTTAGGGACCTTCCTCATGGTAGGCCACCAGATCGGAGGGTTGAGCATAGGATTAAATTGGAAATAGGGAATTCTCCTATTAAATTTCATCCTTACAAGAACCCAAAATGATTTAAGGATGCAATAGAGAGAACTATCAAGGAATTGATTGATTTGGGGTTTATTAGACCAATTTATAGCCTGTTTTCCTCCTCTGCGGTGCTTGTTTAGAAGAAGGATGGGACCATGCGCATGTGCATAGACTATAGAAATCTCAACAAAAAAAATATTAAAAATAGATATCCTATTGCAAGGATTGATGAACTAATGGATGAGTTGCATGGGGATAAATATTTTTCAAATATTGATCTCCACTATGGTTACCACCAAATTAGAATGAAGGAGGAGGGTATTTAGAAGATAGGTTTCCATTGTCACTACGAGAATTTTGAGTTCTTAGTCATGCATTTTGGCTTCAATAATGCACCAGCAACTTTTCGATCATGTGTGAACTAAATGTTTAACAAACAACTCCATCAATATTTCTATGCTAAACTATCCAAATGTAAATTTGGAATGGATGAAATTTTATACCTTAGTCATGTGATTGGAAAAGAGGTAGTTAAGGTCCATATGGAAAAGATCCAAGATATTTTTGACTGGACAAGCCCCAAAAACCTTACTGAACTAAGAGGATTCATTGGATTGTGTGCTTACTACCAGAATTTTGTCAAAGGTTTCTCCAATTTACCATCCCCATTGACATACCATACAAAAAGAGGAGCTTTTAATTGGTTGGAAGAAGAAAAGAGAGTATTCAATAAAATGAAGGAGGTAATGAGTAGTTGTCATGTTCTTGCACTTCCATATTTTTCTCAACCTTTTGTGCTGGAATGTGATGCCTCGGGAAATGGGATTGGAGCGGTGTTAATGTAGAATAAACATCTCATAGATTTTGAAGGTAGGAAGTTGAAACCACATGAGAGGCTCTACTCAGTATATGAAAGGATATGATGGCTATCATGCATGCACTAGTCAATTTTATAAAATATTTGGTGGGAAGTATGTTTGTCATAAAAGCTAATCATAATAACTTAACACACTTCCTAACATAGAAAGAATTGAATGATGGGAAGAAAAAGTGGGTCAGTAAAGTCCAATATTTTGATTTTGACATTGAATATAAGATGAGAAAGCTGAATGTAGTAGTTTATTCACTCTCTAGAAAACCAATTCTTGCAATGCTGAAATTGCATGACGATTGGAAGCTACAACTAGCAGTGGAGTATTACAAAAATCAGTTTGCATGTGAATTGTTGGATGGGATGATTCATGATGACTCTTATAATATCCTTAATGAAATCATATATCATAAAGGAAGGATCTACTTGGTTCCTAGATCCACATTGAAAAGTAATATCATAGAGGTTGCACATATGTGCCCCTAACAGGACATCTAGGGTTCATGAAGACATACCAGAAGTTGAGAGAAATTTTCTCTTGGAAAGGCCTAAAGTATGATGTGATGGAGCATGTACATGAAGGTGTGGCATGCCAACAAAATAAAGTGGAACACACTCATCCAGCTAGTCTATTACATCCCCTTCCTATTCTGGAACAAAAATGGGAAAGTGTATTTATGGACTTCATCACTAGGTTGCAAAAAATCCAAGGTAAAGATAGTATTTTTGTTGTGGTTGATAGACTAACAAAGTTTGCACATTTTTTTATTGTCACCACTAATATTACAGCCAAGTAAGTGGCTGATATTTTCATTAAAGAAGTATTCAAACTCCATGTCATGACCAAGTATATCATCAGTGACTGAGATAGTAAATTCATTATCAATTTCTGGCAAGATTTGTTTAAGTTAGTGGGAACCAGATTGGACCTGAGCACAAGCTACCATCCACAGATTGATGGTCAAATAGAAAGGGTGAACCAGTGGCTTGAAGGATATATCTGGAACTATGCCTTCGGTAAACATAAGACATGGTATATGTGGATACACCCAGGGGAATTATTTAATGTCCCTTTTTAAATTTTTTTACCAAAATGCCCAATTTTCCAATTTTTTTCAATTTTGGCTCTTGACTAGTTTTAGTGTCTTGGTCTCCAAATCATACCAATTGCGCCCAAATATTCAGAGAAGGTGTATGAATGATATAATAACTTGATTATTAGTTTCAGGGATGTATTATGGACCTCCAATCAGTTCTGAAATTCTGTACTAAATTATGAACAAGAGAGATGATTTTACTAGCAATTTTGGGTTCAAATCCCCTTGGGGTAAGTGATAGAAATGGATTCCCAAATGTGCAGAAACCCACTCAAATTATTAAATTGAAGTAGGGGATGTGTATAATAAATTATCAGAGACTCATATGTGTAACAAATTGAATTATCATGTATGTTATCACTTCTTTCAATCAGATGTAAAAAACTAGTTTTGGACCCTTGGGGAAATGAGGTGTAGTTTTCCCCAAATGCTATCAAATTCGACCCAATGGCCAAAAATTATCAGTTAATAAACATGAAACCCATAATATACTTTAATTACAGTCCATTCATTTATAAATCATCAATATTTCATACATCCATTCGAATCCATCAAGATTACAAGAGTTTACAACAAGGTAGTGGGGAAATGGCATTGTTTCTTCATTATTGAGAAATAATACATAATATTTCTTGGAATTTAGACCTGAAATATTTATGAAATTAAATAAAATAGCATATAAATTATAATACAAAATACTTAAGCAATATAATCTCCCTCAAAGAGGTGAATAGCTCACCAAGTGTGCCTCACTCCATAGAGCTGAAATATGGTGAGAAAACTTGAGATGGAAGGAAGAAAAAGCTGAAATTGATGTGTCCACGACCTGCTGTGTCTTTCATCTGTAAATTATGACTCCATTGAATCTCCTTGAAATACCTGGGTGACCTCTCCAAACACTAACTAGGATGGGAATCTTTCACCCTCGAAATTGGCTAAGTCATGAACTAGTCTTCCACTAGCTCTCTCTCTTCTCAATAGAAAATTTCACAATGATAAAAAAGGTTCTGCTAATAGCTGATCCATGTATTTTATAAAAATAATTTTTCTTCTAAGGTTCCAAATCCATCCATAAACCAAATCCAAGTCGAATTGGTGTGGTTGCTCATGTTATGTCATGTAACCTCTCTCTTCACCTTCCCTCTTCTCCAAAATTGGAGTAGGAGCCTCTTGGCCTTCTCCAACTCCCAAATTAGACCCCTAAGATGCTCTATTCAGTCTTGAAATTTCAATATATCAGCCTTCAGATATGACGCGTGTCATAACTATCATAGAATCTCCATCATTGGTGTCATAGATGTCATAAATGTAAGGGGAATCTAGCCAAATGTCCATGAAACTCCCATTTGGCTCTTCATCTCCCATGTAAGTTAAAATTCATACAAAATTAGACCTATGAAGTATATGGAAAAGTATATTAACCTCATAATCCATCCCAAAACATTGGGCTTCCCATAGAATAGAAATGACAAGAGGAGGATTCCATTTAAAATAGGAATTCTAGCTTGTGTGGGCCCCATAGTCTCCATGTGTCTCCATTTTCCATATCCATTTCATTTTTCACTTGAATTCATTTAATTAAATCCATTAAATAAATATTTATTCCTTCTAATGTCTAAACACCATTTATTAGCTCCCTTATTAACTCCCCAATGTTTCCACCCAACCTAGGGAACTAGTAGGATTGATGGAATTTTCTCGTTATGCAAATATTTGAATGGGGACATTACAAATTCTGCTATAAAACTACTTTCCATCTATCCATTGGAATGACCCCTTTCAAATAAATGTATGCATATGATGCACCCACATTTCCATATATGATATTTGGGGATTAAAGAATCCAAAAATAAAAGGATTGGCTCCAACAGAGTCAAGACATACTCAAAACTATCAAGTACAACTTGTTAGTATAAAAAAATCAACATAAGGTAAATGGTTATAGGCATAGAATAGAGAGAACCTTCCAAGAAGGGGATCTGTTTATCTAACTATGGTAACAGTTTATGACTGCATACATCATCGTAAATACCTACACCACCGTTATGGTTTGGATCTCCTCGTAGTACAAACGTAGATAAGCATGTTGTCTACACCAAGTGACCCTCTTCCTTAAAAAGAGTGGGTGTCCATGACGATGAACCTACTGATTCCACAGTAATGTACACACTTCCAATGGAATTTACTGGTTAGCTTTCAATTAACTTCACAACTAGTTTTTCTTAATGTTATTTTCACATGATTATAGCATCAGGATGTAGATTCATCCATGCCATACCTTAGCGAGGTTGTTGATGTTGCATTCAATGCTGCATCTACAAATGGGAGATGTCACATAGCAGTATCTACTTGAATATTTGTACTTGTATAGTTCATTTGTATTGTGTATAGACATGCAAAAGCTCTAACTATTTTATCATTTGGTGAATGTAGACACACCCTATTGCATTAGTGCACATGACCAAGGTTGATGTTCAATCTAAGACTCGTATTGCTACTGAACAAACCCAGTGCCATGCCCTGGAATAATTTTTTCGGTGAGATGTTCATTATTTACATAATTGGTTAGTAATTTCTCATGCATGTACATGTTGATAATTGTTGAGATAATTGAAATAGTGTTTTTTATTCACAGATAAGCATTATAGAGAGACTCTCTGCAAGGAGGAGGAAACTAGAGGCATCTATACCCCGAATGGATGAAGTGAGTGTTTTCTTATGTATAATTGAGTCGTATTTTAAATTTTCAAACTTTGTTAGTTATGGACAATATTAGTTTAGTTACTTGATCAAGAAATATTGTCATTGATTTGCAGTCACCATAGATGCACAATGGTCGTGGACAGAGGAAACAAGCATCAGAGTTGGGAAAAACGAGAAAGTTAGAGTTTTGATGTGTTATTCCAAGAAAATCTGTACTTTTTTGTACAAGAGGAAGTTAGAGTTTATGGGCGTGGTCTAGGACATATGCAAGTTTGTTTGCATGTACATCAATGATGTTTTTGATACATGTACATTGACAGGCCATCTAAGGGCCTCCTATTTGTGTATTATAACTTTCATGATATAAAAAATATTTCATATCAAGGCTCTTGAGATATTCATAGTTCAGTCTTATGTGTGATGATACATGTGTGTCCAAGAATTTTTCTATGTGTAATGTTCCCAATTTTTTATAGATTTTACGATTGCATGGAGATATCAATTATAAATTTGATAACAATGCACAATTACAATATTGCGTAATGAAAACAATGTACATTTAAATTGTTTCTTACCACGATCCAATTGCATATACAATGTTAAATTGTATTCACAAAAATGCAACGTACCTAACACACATAAGCACCCAACACACCTAACAAACTGAACCAACTAAGTGGAATACAAAATCACCTTACCCACATAACAACCTAACAAAAATTTAAAGGATGCATGAAGTTGACACTCCTAAGTGATGCACGTGTGTGGCCTACATAAATGAAATTGTTGTTTCGCATGATGTCTTTCATCTAATGAATATATTGGATTCACATTGAACCTAAAAGTATCCGAGTATAAGGTTGATTCAAAATAATGGTTATGATTCTTTATTGTTATATCTCCTGCAAATTATTTTATCATTTTGTTATTGTACATGGCATTTGATGAATCACCTCGAGGACCAAATTTGGTAGAGATGAAAATTATGTGTCATTTTATTATAGTTTAAATTAAATTGAGAAGTACTATTATGAATCTTGTTTTATAAATTTATGTTTATGTATTGAAGTATATTTATTCACCTATGTCAAATCTAAACTAACCCTAAACTTTAACAGTATACTTTAAAGGACCATTCTCGAGTTTTTAATTAGTTGTGTAGTATCACTCATTGTTATTGTTGTACCTATTTCTAAAATGAAAGTGATGAAATTGAGTCCATAAGTATGTATTCGATTGACATGGACTTGAACACATAGTTCTTATATCCAGGTATTGTATGGAAAAAGAGAATGAGCAACACCCTGGTGCTATAACTCAACCATTTGCATGATGAATACATTTGTGTGATGAATGTGACTAATAATGCATGTCATAAAACTCTTTTGTACTTTATTGGCCCTATTATTTCCATAGCATTATTTTATAAATTTCTCTAAATTATATTTATTGTAAGCTCTAGTGTAATACGTTTCCCAGTAATATGGTAAAATAGTTTGATTATAAGAGGAATAATAGGAAAAAAATGTACTAATAAGGTATCCTTATTCTGTGTGTATCCAATGTGTAACTCTTACTCAAACATAGATATATGAGACACTGACATCATTTTATGGCATGTTGAATCCCACCTCCTACAAGCTTTCAGGGACACCTGTTGAATCCATACCCAAGGCATAGAATTCCAATCGTGCATAAAAAATGGGTTATGGTGGGTCATGAAAGTGTGTTTAGGGAGGTTCCATGTGGGAACTCTAGACACATGCTCACCATCAAGGAATTTTCAAAGCTGACCCCTATGAAAAAAAATTCACATTCCCTTGCTAGGAAAAACCCTAGTTTCCAAAATTGACCTAAAATAGGATCCTGTGTCCATGGAGACAAAGGAAAGTGACACCCTTAACACTATCCCTATGTCCTAAATCCATCGGATTTGATGGTTCATAAATATGATCCATTCTCACCATTCTACGGCATGTTGAATCTCACCTCCTACAGGCTTTCAGGGACACTTGTTGAATCCCTACCCGGGGCATAGAACTCCAACCGTGTGTCAAAACAGGGTTCTGGTGGGTCATGCAAGTGTGTTTAGGGAGGTTCCATGTGTGAATTCTAGCCACACATTCACGATCAAGGAATTTTCAAAGTTGACCCCTATGTGCAAAAATTTCACATTCCCTTAGTGAGCAAAACCCTAGTTTCCAAAATTGACCTAAAACATGATCCTTGTCCATGGATACAAAGGATAGTGACACCCCTAGAACTATCCTGATGTATTAAATCCAATGGAGTTGACAGTTCCTCGATCCAATCCATGATCATCATTCTACTGCACATTGAATCCCACCTCCTATAGGCTTTCAGGGACACCTATTGAATCCCTACCTAGGGCATAGAATTCCAACTGTGCATAAAAATGGGGTTTCGGTGGTTCATGCAAGCATTTATATGGAGGTTCCATGTGGTAACTCTAGCCACACATTCACGGTCGAGGACATTGTAAATTTGACGCCTATGCGCAAAAATTTCACATTCCCTTAATAAGTAAAACACTGGTTTCCAAAATTGACCTAAAACAGGATCCCTTGTCCATGGAGTGAGAGGAGAGGGCCACTACTAGAACTATCCTGATGTCTTGAATCCAACAGAGTCAATGGTTCTTCAATCTAATCCATGGTCATGATTCTATTGCACATTGAATCCCACCTCCTATAGGCTTTCAAGGACAATTATTGAATCCCTACTCGGGGCATAGAATACCAACCATGCATCAAAATGGAGTTTTGGTGGGTCATGCAAGTTTTTTTAGGGAGGTTCCATGTGGGAATTATATCCACATGTTCATAGTCGAGGAATTTCCAAATTTTACCCCTATGCGCAAAAATTTCACATTCCCTTACTATGCCAACCCCTAGTTTCCAAAATTGACCTAAAAAATGATCCATTGTCCATGGATACAGAGGATAGGGCCACCCCTAGCACTATAATGATGTCCTGAATCAAATGGAGTTGATGGTTCATCGATCTGAGCCATGGTCATAACTCTATGGCACGTTGAATCCCACCTCTTATAGGCTTTCAAGGACACATGTTGAATCCCTACCTTGGGCATAGAATTACAACCATGCATCAAAATGGGGTTCCAGTGGGTCATGCAATAATTTTTAGGGAGGTTCCATCTGGGAAATCTAGCCACACATTCATGGTCAAAGAATTTGAAAAGTTGACCCCTATGTGCAAAAATTCCACATTACCTTACTAAGCAAAACCATAGTTTCCAAAATTGACCTAAAATAGGATCCCTTGTCCATGGAAGTAGAGGAGAGAGACACCAGTAGCACTATCTCGATGTCTTGAATCCAACAGAGTCAAATTTTCATCAATCAGAGGCATAGTCATCATTCTATTGCAAGTTGAATCCCACCTCCTACAGGCTTTTAGGGACACCTGTTGAATCCCTACCTGGGGCATATAATTCCAACCATGCATCAAAACAGGGTTTTTATGGATCATGAAAGCATATTTAGGGAGGTTTCATGTGGGAATTCTAGCCACATGTTCATGGTCGAGGAATTTTCAAATTTCACCCCTATGCACGAAAATTCCACATTCCCTTTCTGAGCAAAACCCTAGTTTCCAAAATTGACCTAAAACAAGATCCCTTGTCCATGGATCCAGAGGAGAGGGCCACCCCTAGCACTGTCTCAATGTCTTGAATCCAACGGAGTTGATGGTTCGTCGATCCGAGCCATGGTCATAATTCTATGGCATGTTGAATCCCACCTCCTCTAGGCTTTCGGGGACACTTATTGAATCCCTACCTGTGGCATAGAATTCCAACCGTGGATCAAAACTAGGTTTCGGTGGGTCATTAATCACAAGAATAGTTTTATACCTTATTTAAACACTTGCATTAGGAAGTTCCCTGAAAACTTGGGGTGTTGACTAATGTCCTTATAGGACCAACTTCGATATTCAAGACCTAACACTTGTAATTACATTATCTAAATTAAAAGAGATCAAGCTTCATCCATATTGAAATGACTACATTTACTTCCAATCGATGTGATTACCTTTCATCGCAATTGATTTGATTATTGTCATTCTTATGATTTCAATATCCTATTATTAAAACACTAGTGATGTCCTTCATTCTAAGGTTTGAATGTTTGATACGAGATATTGGTCAATGGTGACATCAAATAAATGTTATTAGTGATCTATAGATGATATTTATTGGATAAAAACTATGTTTTATAGTATTTTGAACAAAAACTAAGGTTTATAGGGTTTAGAATTCAAACTAGGGTTTATGGTACAAACTAGGGTTACTAGGATTGGCTCTTGATGTAGTATGTCATGTAATGGTTGTTGTTGATGTAGTATGTAGTATGCAGTATGATCTTGGTGTAGTATGTAGTATGTGAGTAATGGATGCTCTTGATGTAGTATGTCATGTGGATACTTCTCTATTACTTCACTTTATAATGTTAAAAATTACTCTCCATGATAGGCTACAGTTAGTATGGTTAACTAACACAAGGGGCTACAGTACCTCACCTTTAGTGGATCATGAAGTTGACACAAACTAGCCTCTAGGATACAAACTAGGGTTTCTAGCCACACGTTCACTAGGGTTTCCGGTACAAACTAGGGTTACTAGGATTGGCAATAGGGTTTGTAAGATAGGATTTCTAGGCTAGGATTGATCAGGGTTATTAAGCATGGGAATATTTTTATACCTTATTTTAACACTTGCATTAGGAAGTTCCATGAAAATTTGGGGTGTTGACTAATGTCCTTATAGGACCAAATTCAAGATTCAAAGCAAATGCAATAGACATATCTCAAATAGAATGATAGATAATGGTCTAGGGCTATATGGCATGAGTCATGTAAGTATGAATATAATACAACAAATTCATGATGAAGCTTATGCAATTTATCAAGTCGTAGAATTCTATGCAATTTATCAATATATCTAGATTTCAATCTATCAAGCTGTAAATAATCAATGAGACCATGAAACCAAAATACCTCACTACCACATACCTGACTACCTACCTGTGTTCATTTGACTAAACCATCGGGATCACCACTAATAGCAACAGTATCCTTTAGGTTCTTGTGCTCGTAGTGAGGAAAAAAATATCGTGGCTTTGATGAGTTCTTACTTAGCATTGTTTGCAGTTGGAGGTTTTTGCCAATAACTGTGTTTGTATAATGGTATACAATTTGACCCAGTCTATAATATTCAAATACATAACCTTTTTTTCTTATGTACTGAGTGAGAAACATGTGTCATATATTTTCCTTTGATAACTATCGACCCAATTGGAAAATCATTTCCCTCAGAGTTGCTTAATGAGACAATGAGGGTCTGCTTCCCATCAAAGCAACCTACTATCCAGTATACAGTGTTCCATTCATTGCTTCTTGGGGAAACCACTTTGTATATGTTCCCTGTATAAAATAAAGTGCCAACCTAGGAGTCAGCTAAGTAAACACAACTGGTCATCAAACATTTCAAATTTATCAACACAATAGTCGAACCTGGTTGTACAAGATCTGATATCTGGTCATACTCAGGTGAAATACTCAACTGGTACTCCTCCAACTGGGATAATTCCACATTTATTTGTCGACCAATGGGGAGCGATACATGATCCCAGCTGTCAACCCATGAGTCTATGGATTCACAATTGTCTCATTCACCACTATTAAATGGATAACAAAAACAAGAGAGTTTCCTTGTCCACATTTCATCTATAGCATTATCTGACATTCTAATTAATTGGAATGCACGAGTTCCTTGGACGGTCTTGCACTAATATAGGTGTGATCGATCTACATCAACCTCCTCCCAAAAATATCTATGTACATGTGCTTTTGGAGATGATTCATCTTATTTCCTTGTGGCTCCCTTCCCCGTTATTGAAGAACACCATGCAACAATGGTCTTTGCATCTTGAATGAGTGAAATAGTTATGAATTTCATTTATTTCCTATGTAATGTAGTCTTGATACATGCACTTTCTTCATCATGTTCCCCTTTTCCGTGTTTGCTCTCAAAATAGTTCCAAATATGTGGCACCTTGTGCCTCTTGTGGAGAATACACAACCATTGGAAGACACAGGCATTTTTTAATTGCCCCACACAACCATCAGACCAAATCCAATGTTGTTCCATCTGTATATTTTTATGCTTCAGGTGATTGTAGAACAATTCAAAGTTGTGTTGTATAAAATCCAATTCATGACACATTGTTGATGCCTAGAAAAATCCCAAGTACCAACAGTAGGGATTCTCTCGGGTAAACAATCCCAATTAGATCGTCCACCATTTGGTGTGGGGATCCTGTCTGGTTCATAGTTCTGGTTACCGTAGATTAATTTGTTTAAATGTTTTACTGGTTACGACCCAGTCCACCATTTATATAATTTTCTTGTTTAAAGGATGAAATGAATATTCCTAAGCTAAATGCAGATCTAATCTAAATCTAAAACTAATCTATTATATCCCTGCAGGGAGAAAATTTAGATTTCAGAGTAATATACTGCACATGTTCATATAAGTCTAAAAGATAGTTGTTCCAACACAATAATCAAATTCACAGAAGAAATAATACCAGAGGTAGCTCTGATATAATTAAACCATTTATTACCTTGTCATTACACATACATTTATACAAACAACAAAACATTCATGACCAAGGAATTAGTTCCAAGAAGTTAGAACAATCTCATTGTATGATGTGCAGGAGCAAGAAGAAATAGTCTACAGGATGCATTCCACACATGTTGTTTTAGGTCTTTATGCAGGCCTTTGTTCCAAGAAGAAGATCCTTCTTATTAGCAAAGAGATATCTCTTTTACAAAATAGTCCAGCATTCTTTTCACCAGCCAAAAGTCCTTTCAATGGTGCTCTACACCCCTATATCTACTATCTCTATCTGTCACCCTGGAGATCCCCAAGCTTCTTATTCGCCCACCTGGTTGAATACGAACGGTTTCATAAAACAAATAAAAAATTACACGAGCCTTGCCCAGCTGAAAAATAAAACATGTGGCCAAAGGTCCCTCTAACGCTCAACAAAGAGTGGATTTCGAATCAGCGGTCAACCCAATTTAATAAGGGATTTCACTCCCATCTCCCACAATTATCTCCCTTGATAGTTCAATGGCGAAACAGCTGAAGGACCATCATATCTAGATCGATGGTGGACTTTAATTGTCATAGGGAGGATTTCATAAAGTATTGTGCTCGTCAGGATTTTATTCGACCGTGTTGGCCTATTCTTCCTTCTTTTCTCGACCCGAGGTTCAACAACAACACAATACCAACAAAACACCAAAATACATCGGCCCAATGGAGCAATATTAGTCAGAAAAACTCGCGAGGTAGGCACAGTATCACCTGAGATATCTTAATGTGTAACTGTCAGAACCATTTTTCCGCAGTTGGCAAGGGATTATAGTCCCTTGGTGTGCGGCCAAGGCCCTCGACAAATATGGAGGGATGGAGTATTTACTATGTGAAAGAGGTGCAACTGTGTGCCACAATTGACGTGTGATGCAACCTTGTCCTTGACTATTTAACAACTGGCGTAACTGTGCGGCGTAGCCGATTCCCTACTTATAATGAATAGTGTGCAACTTATATTGTACCTTAGCAGATTAACCATGAAATCATACATAACATGTCGACAAGGCTTTAAACATTCATTCATTTAATGATTGGAAATGTTGTGACATACATTCAACAGTAACTGTAACAATATAAAGTAAGCAAACATTCAAATAATCCTTCAATATTCAACATTGGTAGCTAAACATCCAACCATTCAACATACATCAACACAGAAAATAACATGGAAACTCATTTGGGAAAAACCACCAAGGTGATCTTCATCTGGCATGAGTAATATAGGTAGTCTACAACTTACAGACTGTTCTTAAGATATGTCTATCTGGCCCAATATTATTTCTCTCATGCTCTCTAGTTTATTGCTTCTATCGACTCCTATTGATCCGCACCCATCCTGGATCGACTCTTCTACTTTACTGTCTGTGCACTCAACTACAGATTACTCCTAAAAAACGGTCTACGCACTTAGCTGCAGATATGCGACTCAATAGCCTTCTACTTATAATGAACAATGTGTGACTTATATTGTAACTTATCAAATTAACCATGAAATCATATATAACATGTCGACAAGGCTTTAAACATTCATTCATTCAATGATTGCCAATGTTGTGACATACATTCAATAGTAACTGTAACAATATAAAGTAAGCAAACATTCACATAAGCCTTCAATATTCAACATTGGCAGCTAAACATCCAACCATTCAACATACATCAACACAGGAAATAACATGGAAACTCATCTGGGAAAAACCACCAAGGTGCTCTTCATCTGGCATGATAAATATAGGTAACACCTTGTAGTCTACGACTTACAGACTGTTCTTAAGATATGTCTATCTGGCCCAATATTCTTGCTCTTATGCTCTCTAGTTTATTGCTTCTATATACTCCTATTGATCTGCACCCATCCTAGATCGACTCTTCTACTTTACTGCCTGCGCACTAAAATACATATTACTACTACAAAACGATCTACGCACTCAGCTGCAAATCCGTGATTCAACAGCCTTCTACTTCTACTAGACTCCTCTTCTAATTTAACAATGAACTAACACTTCCTATATCTAACTCTCTGAACTATCAAACTGGATCTAACCCTTATACATAGCGGGTTCCTCCTATTTATAGTGTTTACAAGACCGCGCAGGGTTAACTGAGTACAAATCATTTATTATAGACGCAAGTAGCTACAAAATATCTTCAATTACATTAATGCCATGCCATACTTGGCTGCAAAATTCCTGCATTACATTTACCACAACCATAACTAGCCGCAGAAATGTCTTTCATCCTGTCTATATAGGTCATAACTAGCCCCAAAACTTGTCCTTTATTCTTCTACTGGCTCATCCTTCTACAATCTTTCTTGACTTTCACCTGCCCAGCTTTTCATCTTCCACTTGCCTCTTCCACCGACTCTGATATTTCTTTCCTTCGTCACACTGATCCTTGTCACAAATTCCTCTAATTTGTGCTCATGCTTCTTCCTTTACCTGATTTTCCTCTGTTGCGCGCCCACTTTTCCTCTTCGCTTGCGCGTCGGATTCTTCCTTGTATACTTTTCGTGGACCAGCAGGCCCCCAACACTCACATGTGGCTCATCCTGAGCCACTAAGCAAAAATGATGCCTCTCTAAAATTTATTGTTCTGCAAAACTCATGCCTATGGCATAAGCTATGCCACAGGACCAAACTTGTCCTGAAACTCTTGCAAATTTTTTTGTACCCATGCAACATCTACGCTGACCTCTGCAGCTTGTTTCTACAATTATTCCACACAGTTGGAACTGATATGTTCCGACGGTCCTTCTTCCAATGACTACGTGATGTGTTAAAGATTCTGCTATACAGGATGAATAAGGCATGTAACTCGTGCTGCTTTCGACTTGTGTGTTGCTACTTCATCATTCTTAGTCCTCTCTTGGTCGCGAAGAGCTTGAGCTTCATGTTGGATCTGCTTTACCTCGACAATATTTGTAACCTTCTCCTTAAGCGACAGCTTTTTCATCTCTGCCTTTACCGCAGTGATTTTCTCATTAGTTTGTTTCACATATTCCTTGATCTTCTCCATAGTCTCATCCTCTAGAAGCACTTCCCACATCATGGAAATGACTTCATGTTCCTCAATGTAGATTTTTTCTCCTTGGCTTATCCTCGCAACAACCTTAGACGTTGTTTTGTTGTGCTCTTCAAGCACCTGATGAGGTGTGCTTGGTGTCTACCGCACTTGTAACTCCTCGACCTGTTTCCTCATGTTTGTAGCAATTCGGGGCAGGCATGCTACCTTTGCGGCCATGTCTGCATCTTCTTGGCCTTCTTCTAATGGAAACTCTATGACTGATTCGTTAATGTCTTCAGGAAGTGTAAGCCAACTCTATTCTTTGGCCTCAATTTCCTTCTCTTTTTCTCTAAGGAGGGTCTTGTACTCTTTCGCCTTCCTTTTCTACTTAGTTTCCTGCTAGGTAAGAGCATTCTCTCGGATCCGTACCTCAATTGCAGCCGCATGCTGCATAGAATAAAATTTAGCTAGCGTGAGTTTAGAGAAGTCCATATATAGCATTTCAAACCCATGGATGACATCATCAAACTTAGGTGTCCCTATTTCCATTGCTCTTGCTTGGATGTCTATTTTAACCACGTGGAAACAACAACGGTGTTACTAGCGTGTCTCTAGGGTCCACGCTGTAAGTCTCAGCCTTGACTGTTCCTTTGACCTCATTAATAGCGTTAGTGAGGGTATTGATATGGTCCGCCAGTTTGTCAATCACTCGTAGTTGTTTCTTACTTAGGTTATTCATACTGCACTTTGCAACCTCTGCAATGGAATTGGACAACAAGCTTATGTCCTCTTCGGCTAAGTTGATTGTGTTAGCCGATTTGTATGCTTTTATCTTCTTACATTGTGGCTGATGCTATTCTATACTGCGGGCCTCTTTGCGGGCCTTCTTCACATCCTCATCAATAGGTGTGGCTTCAGAGTCATCATCATCATCTTTTCTTCGCTCACTATCGTCATGATAGGAGCTTGGTGACTGATTATCTTTCCCGTCACCACCATCATTGTATTTCCCGACATCTTGATCATGACCCTGACCATTCCCTTGGTCTTTCCCTTGGCCCTCTCCTTAGACATTTCCTTGGTCGTCTCCTCCCTGGTTTCCTCCTTGGTCCATCTGCTGCTCAACTGGTCTGCTCCATTATGTTGCTCAGTCCTAGACAACTGTGTCCACATCAGCGTCAGTGATCATAAACCCTGCTTGGTGTGCTTGCTTGGTTGGGTCCTATCGCGGCTCCAAGATAACATTGTGGACACCAGAATGAAATTTTATGAATGTTTCATATTTATGCACTGTCGCGGTCCTTACTCTATGTGACTACTTTATTATACTGCGCAGTTCCCCACTGTATAGAAAGAAATCGATGTTATTATCATCCTGGTGAATCTTTTCCTCCTTGTCCTCCCAGAGGTTCTAATACTTTGCGCCAAGGCAAAGCACTGGGACATCATTGGTTGGTAGTTCAGTGGGTTGGACCACAGAACAAAGGAAATCAAAATGAGCAGCCAAGAGTAGTGGAATTTATCCTTAGGGTCCTCATGTGCCTACTCTGCATCATCTATTAGCTCATTCAATAATTACTACGACCAGTTGAATATTACGCCCGCCGCGAACTACTCTGCGATTTCTATCGTCCCAACAGTGCACTCAGTGGGTCTCATCTTATGCAACAGTTTGCAAGATAATATTTTTGTTGTGAACCTTACCATGTTTTCCTCTATAGGGGCAATGAGGAATCCCCTCCTACGCACTAAATATTATATTTATGATTCATCTTGGTCGTATCTTTGTTTGGGCGCAAGTATGGTGTAGGGTTGCCTCTGACCTTTGGCAGACCCGTTATCGGCGATATGAGCTCGATGTCGATAGGGTAGGGTCGATCGAGCCATAAACATCCTCTGTGAAAATAGACAAGGAGTTTTCTCACATATGTGGTTACTTTCATGCGTCAACCAAAGTGTGCCATGAGAAGCAAGTTTAACAATCCCGCGGTTTCAACACCGCTGGTACACTACATTGGTAGTAAGAACTGGGGCTCAGGAAGCATGGATGGAAGCGTAACCATGTAGTTTTTCCTTTCCAAGCCCACCTTAATGTACATTTCAACATCCTCGAACTACATTTTGGACAACTTTGGCAGTATGTCCATCAACATGGTTACACCAGTAGGGATCCGGGGTGTCGCTAAGGAGGAGCATCCATTTTTCGAAAGCTTCACCTCCTTTGTGTCAGCTCTCCTTGGTCGGACATAATGTGGAAAATTATTCTCTTCTACAGTGGCACCAATGTCTCTGCAAGGTGGTGAGTTAGGTGCATCCTCCTCTGGCATGTCCTCAACAGGCATATATGCAACAACCTTAGCCTTGCATTTCATTGAAATCTTTGACCTAGACAATTCTAGAGCCTCTCTCGGTAGCATGATTGGTCGTGGACCTGCAATGGGTGGATTCTGAATAGGGTTTGGCATAGGGCCCAATCTAGAGGGTGGAATAGGGGAAGAACCGGTGGTAGGAACTGGTTGTTGACTTCGTCGCACCATTGCTTCTAGTTCTTGGTCTAGCTGTTGTACTTCATGTGATGCATTTTCTTCTTCAATCGGACATGGCGAAGTGATGGTTATGTCTGATAGCTCACATGACCATGGGTTTTGGATCTGCTAGCTATCAGCTCTGGTTCTCTCTAGCTCTCTATGTACACGTAAAATAATTCTTGGTGATGAAGCCACGTATTCATAGAGGTGCGCTCATGCCTCATGTGATCATTGCATGGTAGATCTATGTCATGTCGATCACATGGGCTTCTCATTCGATGCATTCCTCATTAACTCATATACTAGAGTTCTAAGTTGTACCTGTTAGGACAGTTATGGAACTTATGACAATGACGTCTAATGGAACCAAAAATCACACCGTCATTCTCCTCGTATCTCATCGAATTAATGGCGCTTCGTTGTCATAGCTGCCTATCTCTGTACTTTAATGATGACCAGTTGTCACTCCCGCTCTTTTCTGCAATTTACTTGTTTTTGTCGTAGATGTGCGACATAACAATTTCCTTTTTCCCTTCACTTTTTTTTAATACATTCACGTGGCGTGATCTTAGCCAGCCATGTTGCGGCCATCATAGTAAGGTTTCAGGCGACTTCCATTTACCATTCCCACGACATATGTTCCATCTAGTTTCTGTAGTTTTACAGCGCCTGTGTCAGTGATGTGTGCGATCAAATATATCCCTAGCCAATGCATTTTTAACTTTCCTGGATGTTTGAAGAATTTTTTGTCATACAACAATACAAGTCCTCCGACTTTGAATGACTTAATCCAGATATGGCGATCATGCCATGCTTTCTACCTTTTCTTTTCTATGTTTTCATGAAATCCTGCAATGAAGCATTCCTCTTCAATCTGAACAAGCTGCGACAACCTTTTCTTGATAGCATCTCTATCGGTCATTACCATTAGCACAGCAATTCATAGGCTCGGCACAATGTACTCCATTGGCACAACAAGTTCCTGGCCATACACCAGTCTGAATGGGGTGTCCCCTGTCAGTCGCTTGCAAGTGGTGTGGTATGCCCATAACACAGCTGACACTTTCTGATCCCAGCCATCTCGGTGCACATTACATACTTTGGTTAATGCATTCTACATAATCTTGTTGAAGGCTTCAACCATTCCATTCTCCTGAGGATGATAGGGTGTCATCTTCCTATGCTGGATCTGGAATTCTCTAGTAAGCTCAACAATCATTTTTTTAACAAAATGCGTACCTTGGTTGCTGAGTAGAATTTTTGGATAGCCAAATATGGTCCCCACATTTTCAAATAAAATCTTCGCCGTAATTGTGGAAGTGCAATATTTAACATGCATGACTTCATCCCATCTGGTTAAGTAGTTTGTCGTAGTGATAATGTAGTGCGCACTAGTCCTCTTCCTTGGTGAACTGATCAGTCTAACGAAATCAATATCCCATTTGTCAAATGCTTGAAGAGTTATTTGTGGCACAAGAAGCATCTCGTCACGACGCGATGGTTTTGTTGTTCTCTGGAAGATGTCACAGTGCCGACAGAAACTCTTAGTGTTCATATGTATGTTTAGCTACCATAAGCCTGCTTGCAATATCTTGCGCATGCTTTCCTTTCTAGCATAATGTCCTCCTACGACACCGACATGTGCTTCGCTCATTACCCATTATCGCTCATAGTCAAAGATGCACCGTCATAATATCTCATCTACACCCAGCTTGTATAAGTGTCCATTGATCAACGTATAATCAGCAGCTTTGAAAACCAAATGTTTGTTCTGGTTAAAGGAGAATCCTTTAGGCACATAGCCTGTGCTCAGAAAGTAGATGATGGCATTAAATTCCTTATTCTGATCATCCATCATGGTGACTGTGAACAACTATGCGTTAAGCAAGTTATCCTCTAGACTAGTTGGTCCTTCACCGCTTTCTATCCTCGATAGGTGATCAGGTCCAACATTCAGTAGACCAAGCTTAACTATGACCTTAAATTCAAATTCTTGAAACAGAAGGAGTCATCGACAGATATTCCCCCCCAACAATGGCTTGTTGACTAGGTATTTTAAAGTCGAATGATCAATGTACATTTTGAAATTTCCACAAAACAAGTAATGTCGAAACTTTTGCAGCGCGTATACCATGGGGAGGCCTTCCCTTTATGTCATTGTGTAATTTTTCTCTATTGTTGGCAGTTTTATACTAGCAAAAGCAATAGGGTGGTCAAGCACACCCTCACCTGGTTTTGTTAAGATGATGTTGAGCGCGATAGACAACGTGTCGACATGAACATGTAACTCCTTCTTCTAGTCTGAAAATACAAGTATTGGTGCAGTGGCCATATTGTTCTTTAATTTATCCAAGATTTCTTGGTAGGGTTCCATCCACTGAAACTTTACATCTTTCTTCAACAGTTTCTCTATAGGTGCAGTTATCTCTGCATATCCTCTGGTAAACTTCCTGTAGTAGCCTGTGTGTCCTAGCGCGGAACTGAGTTGCATGACTGATGTAGGTGGTGATAATTCAAGGATAATCACAACTTTCACTGGGTTGACCAAAATTCCATCACGACATACACCGTGACCCAATAGCACACCAAATGGTGCACAAAAAATACATTTCTTTGAATTAAGCACGATCTGATACTAGTGACAACAGCCCAACATCATGCGCAAACTCTCAATATGGTCTCTTACTAGACCAAATATAGTCCAATCATCAAATTATACCTCAAGAAACTTATGGATAAAATATTTAAAAGAAAAAAATACTATTCTAGAAAAAATATCAGGTGCATTCTTGAGTCCAAAGGGCATTACTGTATATTGGTAGCATCCCCATTCCTGTGAAAAAGGTCATTTTATGGCGATCCCACTTCACAATTATGACTTGAAGATAACCAAAGAAGCTGTCGGTGAATGAATACATTTATTTCCCTCCGGTGCTTTCAATTACTTCATCGGTGAATAGTGTTGGGAATGGATCATGCAGGAATCCATCATTCAGTTTCCTTAGGTCAATGCAGATCCTAACTTCGTCTATGGTTTTCTTGTCCTAGATCACCATAGGGCTAATCCACTATGATTACTCAATAGGTTGAATGATTCTTGCGTTGAGCCTATGCGATCCAATTCTTCTTTTACCTTTTCTTTATACCTTGGATTCAACTTATAAGGTCGTTGTTTGACTGGCTTAGCATTTAGTTTCAGGGGTATTTTCATCTCCCAGAGGTCACCGACTATTCCCTTCATCTGTAAAAAGTTGGTAGGGAATAGATCCTGAAATTCATGCAACAATTCTTTGATCTTCACGACTATCTCATCGTCCCAATAATCTCCTATATTGGCGATCTTCGGGTTCTCTGGAGACCCAATGTTTACTTTCTTCATTTTCAGCGGCTTAAGGAACTGGTCTATTGAAATACCACTTCCTTCTACTGTGTGCGCCCTCTAATTCCGGTATGTTTATGTTAGTCAGATTATCATCTGGGTCTCCAGCTATATTATAGTAAGCCATCCATTCTTGAATGGTCCCGTTGCACTGGTGGGAATTTTCCTCCTCAACGGGGATTTCAACAAATATTTTCTCCATTATCATTTGAAACGCGGCATCAACTGTAGGTTACTCATTAGAAAATTCAAATGTGTGTGCAAATTGATTAATGAGCCCTTCCAAATCCTGGGTTCCTTGTCGCAACTCCATGGGTATATACCAGCTCCTGGGTGTCATTTCTAATGTGTGAATGAAATGATGTACCCATTCTTGTCACGGGTATTCTACAAATACCGTACGACACTGATTTAGATGTTTGATGGGGTTTTCTAGCCCTTAATACTTTTGACTCTTGAGGGTGACTTCTTCACCAAATATGAATTCCATCAACCTTCTCAACTATGGCTATTCTGATATATGGACTACTTGTGTGTACCCCACCATCTAGAAAGGATTAGATTTTAGTACATGGTCTAAAGCAAACAAGCATTGTGACTCCCTTACAAGTCCTTCAAACTCATGTAGGAAGGTCGAAAGGTTAGGTAAACCCTCATAGGTGGGAATATCTTTTAACTCATTCTCCACTCGTTGCACAAACCTTGTAATTCTGGCACACCTCCTCATAGAGACCTCATGCAACCGGTTTTGCCAATTCTCCAAGGCCTGTCCTAAGTCAGATGTGCATGAACTAGCAGTCCTATAGCTCAGCTTTCCATCCCCTATCAGGTTGATGTAATCTTCTTGTAGGGTAGTAAAATTGTAGATTTGGTCAATATAATCACCCTGTTCCTCATCGTAGACAGGCTCGACGTATCTCTGTCACTTCAATGGATCAATGAGAGATACTACCCTCATCTCATTATCCTCGAATGAGAGTATCATTTTTTTGAAATTTATAATGGTCTGATTATCAATGGCCCAATCTATCCCCAGTAGTGTGGGATATGGATTCATGTCATCTATGATGTTAATGACTTCAAAGTATACAAATGTGCGCAACCCTTCAATGTCAACAAGGACTTAACTCAACCTTCCAATTTGTAGGACCTTTTCCTGATTTGCAAGTCACAACTGGACAGGGGACCAGTCCAAGCATGGCTTGCCCATACTTTCCCATGTTTGTCGCAATTGACGTCCAAGACCAGGTCTAAAATAATGTAATCCATGTCATAGTCGCCTATCTACGCAGTCATTCTTAACTCGCGCCCAGTTTTGAATTTCTTCTTGACCTGGTTAACTCTCCTTTCTGGTTGTGACTCTTTTGGGGTTTCTCCTATCAGAGCTTGTAGTTCCGCAACAACATATTTATCCTGAATTAGCACTAAGAAACCTGACAGAAACAAGTTGACCTTACTAACATTTTTCAGGATCCACTTCTGGAGTAGTTGCTGGAAGCGTTTAGACATCTCCCTGAATTTTGTTGATATCGACGGTTGTTATGGTTCCACAAACTCTAGTCGTGCGTCCAAAAGTATTTTCTTCTATTTTTAACAATGAATGGTAATTTCTTCTGCATCGCTGGTCGTACCTACAGTTGCAGTTGTTCTTGCGGTATATATTGATCAGCTTCGGTCGCAACACCTCCTCGTGTTATGAAAACAACGCTCAACTCTCTTGGCTCAACAACAATGATCTGAACATTCAAGTTAGGATTCATATTTGAAGTTTTGATTCTGCATAGGGTTAGGACCTATGATGGTCTAAGCCTTCCACTTCACAATCAACTAAGGACACTGCTCTACATTATGGTCTTGCTCTTTGCGATATGAGCATGTCTTTGGAGGTTCTTGAAAATATCTAGCATAACGGCCTGATTGTCCACAGCTATAGCATGTAATATGACCTCTTCATCTGCCAAATCCTCCTCCTCCTCTCCCTCTAAAGTTTCCACCACCCCTTCCCTGAGGGTGTGGTTGTTATGGAGGGTACTGATTCTGTTGGTATTGCGGTTGATATTGATTGTGTGGAGCATACTGATGATGATACTGGGTTTGATATTGATTGGGTGGGAAATGCATAGGTTGATAGGATTCTTGCGTTGGTTCATCCTGAGGGTGCCCATCATTCTTCATCAAGTAGGTGCCCATCGTCTTTTCCTTCAAGAGTTGGTATGCTCTGCAATCCTTCTCTTCATGACCTACTGATTTGAAAAATTTACAGAAAAGGCTTGTTGGGTTGAAAAATATATAGTCCTCGTCGTGATGCCCTCTTTTCTGGCATATGCGGCACCAGGGTAGTCTGTGGGCACTCAATGGGTTTGGGGCACCCGATGAGATATAGTTAATGTAGGTCGTACTATTATTCTTGGTGTTTCCATTCGTTTTGAATTTAGTACACCATAAGTATTCTTAGTATTCCTTTCCCTTCTTGATATCCTGAAGTTGTATCATCATATTAGCCAGTTGTGACTGAATCTGCACCATTCCTGTGGCACCATCACCAATTGGTGAGACTTCCAGCTTCATTGCCAATTCTAGCGTTTATGTCTGCAATTCAATATTTTGTTGCATTAATGGGCCTCAGATGTGTGGTAATAGCATGAAAATAAACCACTCTTTATGTTGCACATCTGACATCTAAAAACTTACTTTGGCTATCAAAGTTTTAAACCATTGGTCAAAGTCCCATAGAAACTCTACAATGATTGTTTTATCTCCTTGATCTTAGTGATGCATTGTGACTCAGATTTAGGTTTTATGAACTCATAGATCATCGTGATTCGGATTTATTCAAGGGTCTTATGTGGTGTTCTTGGCAGTACTACGTAGAACTTCATAAACTAGTCCAGTGCGCAATCGCTAAGATTCGTGATCATCTGTGCTTTGTTTAGGTCGACGTTATGAACTAGGGGAACCATCCAAACAACTTCATAGAGGAACCAATGCTACTATGAATCCTCTCCATTATCATTGAATGTGGGTAACTGAATATCATGCCCAGCCATTGATTTGGCGTTGGGGTTAGCTGACGAATAATTTAGTGGAGGTGTACCATCATGTGTGCTAGTACTAGTACGAGCACTATCAGTATTACCAACTCTTTCATAAGATGAGGCTCTAGACCTTACCTCTAGCGATAATCCTGGTGTGATGTACTCGCACTCTAATTTTGGTGTCTCTACAGACTTTTTGGATTGTTTTGTTCCTTCTGAAATTGGGCTATAGTTCTACTCTTAGTCACAAGACCCTTCATCCAGCTAAAACTGAAGTTCATGCTCACTTTCTTTGAATAGACTAGGAGTTCGTTGACCTCCCTCTATCTTTCTTATGTTCCCTGATATAAATATCCTTCCACTTCTTAAGACTCCAGCTTCTAATTTAGGTTCTATACTTCCTGGGAACATCTCAGCTCACCATTTCCTATTTTATTTGCAGATCGTCCGTGACATATCCCCTCTCCTTAGATATGTGGCTCAACTACTCAACTGCAAGATTCCCTTCTCATAAACTAGCATCTTTATCCACGTGTTGATAGATAATAAGTACCTTCTTCGTGGTCCTTGGAAAAAAATTCTTTTAGCCTCACTATATGAGTTTTCATTCTCTACTACAAACTCAGTAATAAACCCTTGCAAAATAATGTCTACCCAAGAATCAACAGCTCTAGAGATGGTGTTACTTACACTAATTATCTCTCAAACCAATTGATCACTCCACACAATCGCTTCTCTTCTCTGGAAATTTTTCTGCCTAGTCACAAATATTGACAACCACTCTTGCAGCACAATAGGGAACTCTGCAAAGATTATCTCATGAATATAAGTGTAGATGTACCGGTCTAACCAATTTTCTGCGCTCAACCATGATCTTGTGCTCTCATCTTGTGCAAATTCTAGCATCTTAGACTCCATCCAACCCTCTATTTCCTTCTTTGTCAGATGCCACAACATTTATCTCGACTCAAACGATTACGGGTCCCGAAAATGGAACCATTTGTTGGCATATTTTTCCTTCTTGTCTCGATCCTATGTTCAAACCCGAGATATCTTAATGTGTAACTCCTAGAACCATGTTTCTGCAGTTGTCGAGGGATTATAGTCCCTTGGAATGCGGCCAAGGCGCTCAACATAGATGGAGGGACGGAGTCTTTACCATGCGACAGAGGTGCAATTGTGTGCCACAACCGATGCACAACGCAACCTTGTCCTTAACTACTTAAAAACTGGCACAACTGTGTAGAGCAGCTGATTCCCTACTTACAATGAACAATGTGCAACTTATTTTGTAACTTAGCATATTAACCATGAAATCATACATAGCATGTCGACAAGGATTTAAACATTCATTCATTCACTGATTGGAAATGTTGCGACATACATTCAACAGTAACTCTAACAATATAAAGTAAGCAAACATTCACATAAGGCTTTAATATTCAACATTGGTAGCTAAACATCCAACCATTCAACATACATCAACACAGGAAATAATGTGGAAACCCATCTGGGAAAAACCACCAAGGTGCTCTTCATATGGCATGATAAATATAGGTAGCACCTTGCAGTCTACAACTTACAGACTATTCTTAAGATATGCCTATCTGGCCCAATATCCTTGCTCTCATTCTCTCTGGTTTATTGCTTCTATCTACTACTACTGATCTGCACCCAGCCTAGATCGACTCTTCTACTTTACTATCTGCGCACTCAACTACAAATCCGCATCTCAAAAACCTTCTACTTCTACTAGAATCCTCTTCTAAGTCAACAATGAACTAACACTTCCTCTAGATAACTCTCTAAACTACCGAATTGAATCTAACCCTTATACAAAGCGGGTTCCTCCTATTTATAGTGTTTACAAGACCGTGTAGGGTCAACTAAGTACATCTTAGTTATTACAGACGCAAGTAACTACAAAATATATTCTATTACATTAATTCTAGGCCATACTTAGCCACAAAATTCTTGCATTACATTCACCACATTCATAACTAGCCACAGAAACATCTTTCAACCTGTTTGTACAGGTCATAACTAGCCGCAAAACTTGTCCTTTAGTATTCTTCGAGATCGTCCTTCTACAATATTTCTTAACTTTAACCTGCCTAGCCTTTACTCTTCTACCTGCCTCTTCCACTAACTCATATCTTTCTTTCCTTCATCACACTGATCATCATCAAAACTTCCTCAACTCTACGCTCACGCTTCTTCCTTTACCTACTTTTCCTCCATCACGTGCCTATTTTTCCTCTTGTGCTTGCGCATCAGATTCTTCCTTGTGTACTTTTCCTATCCCAACAAACCACACTAGTTCACCCAGCAAAATAGCTCACATCTGTTGATATATATCAAACTTTCATCTTAGCTGTTGAAAGATGCAGCCTGTATCCAATTCCGTAGATTTCCATTCTAAATTTCTCCATGCTAGTTCATCTTGCGGAATTATTTCCATCCTTTAATCAAAATTCTCTTTTAATCTCCACCGTTCAAACTTAAATCCTCTACCATATTTCGCAGATTCAAAAGTTCATTTATCCGTGCATGTTGAATCAGTGGAATTCACCTCCACCGTAGATCTGATTCCACCTTTGATCTTATCCATTGAAACATGCAGGTCCTACCACATTTCGCCAATGTGGAAAATTATTTTATTCGTGCAACTTAAAACAACGAAATTCTTTAGGACTGTAGATCTTGATCTGCCATGAATCTCAGCCATCCAAATATGAAACCTTTACCAATTTCATAATCACCCATCGTGACTTGGTGAACAATAATACCCGGTGATATATAAAGAAAACATAATGAGAGATATATCTTATCTGGAAACAACAATAATTCATAGTATTTTCAATTTAATGATATGCATTGATTAAAAATATAATGACCAGTTCCGTGACACGCAAGCAATTTTATCTAATTTAAGCTTCGAAAGGAAAAAATCTCAGTTTCCCCAATGGTTCAAAGTAAAAAACCAAAACCGAGATTGAACGGATCATATCATCTCCAAAGATGGATCGGGTTTAATTTGATTCGTTAGATCATGCATCCCCGATAGCTCCTTTTTGCTTCCACCCTTCTGGAATGCGGAAACCAAGTTCACCAAATTTTATCAAGTTAAACTTTTGTCTTTTTACCTCCGCATTTCCAATTTCTCCCTTCCGGAAAGCAGAAATCGGGTTCGCCCATTTTATCAAGTTTTAAATTCTATCTTTCTGCCTCCGCCTTTCCACTTCCGCATTTCTGGGAAGCAGAAATCAGAAAGCATATTTTCCAACACTCACGAAGTTCAAAATTTAACCTTCCGCATTTCTGCTTCAACCCTTCTGGAAAGCAGAAATCGGGTTTTCCCATTTTATCAAGTTTTAAATTCTATCTTTTCGGCTCCGCAATTCCGCTTCCACCCTTCCAGGAAGTAGAAATCAGAAAGCGGATTTTCCAACTTTCACGAAGTTCAAACTTTAACCTTCCACTTCCGGAATTTCACTTCTGCCCTTCCGGGAAGCGGAAATCAGAAAGCGGATTTTTCAACTTTCACGAAGTTTAAACGTTAACTTTATGTTTGCACACTTCTACTCCCACGTCTTCCTTTTTGGTTCGTCGATATTCATGGAATCCTTCTGGACCGTTGATCTACAGAAAGTAGAAAGTGGAACTCTAACTTTTTCATGATGAAACTTTGATCTTTATGCTTCCATTTTTCCGCTTCCTCCTTTTCTTTTCCACCTTTTCGACGCGTTTATTTATGCGGAAACCTTTTGGGCCGTCGGATCTCGATCCGTAGAAAGAGGAAAGAAGAACTTTAACTTTTCACAACCAAAACTTGATCTTTTCCACTTCCACTATTTCCTGAACTGTTGATCTATGTCAGAGTGATTCTCAGTTGTTGATCTGAAATCGAAAGAGGACTTTTTATGTAAGACATGTTTCCAAGGTCACGCCTAAGGATTTTTTACCAAAACGACACTTTAGGCTTAGTAAAATCCTTCTGCTCAAGATTCTAGGAAAGACTAGGTATTCAGGGGGACTTATCTAAGTTGGGAAAGAAGTGTAAGCATGCTTTTAAAATAAAAAATGGGAGGGGCCCTAAAATGTAAAAAAACTGGGGAAGCAGTTGCAGCAGCAACACACCTCTAATCGCTTATGTAAAAGTGATTCCCATTCAATATAACCCTTTTCTCTTTAGTACTATATGCCCCATGTATATAGGTGATATGGACCATTATGCTAACCTAGTCTGAGTGATAATATTGAATTTGAATCTGGTTCTGCAATTCAAGAGTTTAGTTTTCCGCAAAATCGACCACTGATAAGATAGTTCCGATAGGAAATGTATCCCTGCATGTTCTAAACTGCTCATTTTGTCAATGAGACACATGTACATGCTTTACATATTGTTGTTTCTTTTTAAATAATTCCTCTATGAATTTGCAAAGCCGTACCTGGTAGATAAACAATAAAGATGTACATATCAATATATTGTTACATATATGAAGTAGAAATACATGAAGAAAAAAATACTATTCAGGAACTCGTTACTAACCTAAGAGGTGACCAATTGTATTTTTTTTTCTTTCATTCCCTCTATTGACATCATAAGTGAAATATTTGAATGAATGCAAGTTCACTTCATGTCTCCCAAGTTCATCCTCATCGGTCACGTGTATGCATTTGTCCAAAAATGTCATTCCACCACACATTGGGAATGTCCCATCTACGCAAGGCCTTTGATAAAATGTGCAGCCTTCTGTGCTTCGACACAAAATTCTATGAATCGAGTCTCTAAATGATGTTGATGGAAATGTAGTTGAGCATTCCTGCATAAGAGTGTTATGAAATACACTCAACATACGTATATGTGTGTCACAATAATAACCATACTCAATGTGATATTGAAAACAACATGTGTTACGAGTTGTGTTTATTTTAATATACCATGGTTTGCATTTCTCAAAGGATCTTTGGCCCAAGTTAAGTTCATTATGTTCATGACTAAATCTCTCATATAATTATGTTTGTTTCATGTCAAGAAAATATTTAATGTGGGGCTCATGATCCCTTAAACCCCTTCTCAATTTTAGTACATATTTTTGGTTGGATGAAGGTCTACTATTGTCACGCCAAAATTCCTGCACCGGTCCCTTTACTACATCAATGAGCTTCATATCGAAGCGTGGAAACTTGCCAATGAAGGCCCAGACATCTGTTTGACCAGATTCAAGTTGTTCTCTTCTAGAACAATACCTATGGAGTGTGTTGATATCCAATCCTACAATTTTGGATGTAAGCTTAAGAAGTCGAAGGGCCCTGGTGCTTTTTTTCACGATCAATTATGACAAAACACGATGAGCCGCATTGCGATCCTTTGAACATGACGATCTGCATTGAGATCCTTTGAATGAGATTTATTTCCAATTGTACTAAATGCATCTACTAAAATTCTGACAATATCAGAACTTGGTTCAGAATTGTTTATTGTCTTTTTCCTTAAGTTTCTCCTAACAATAGTCATAGACCTAGATTTTAATAACGATATAAATAATCTGCACTTATCTCCATCACAATTAGAATCAAAATAGTTGACAAGTATCTGTTGAGATTGATATGCATTACTACGTTTAGACAGTGTACCTTCAAGCGAACCAATGAGACTTTCATCGATCTGTATACGTTTTGGAGTTCTTCGGTGTGAAGTTGCTAATGAAGGTCAGGAAGTTGGAACTGCACCTTGTACTATATCACCCGGTCGGTCTAGCGTTTGAACATGAGCTTCAAGTCCTTCCATCTCTTGTTGTCGGTTGGATGGTCACAATTGGAAATCCTCCTGGGCGGTGTGAACAACATTGTCTTCTTCGAGCATACGGTCACCATTCAACGACTCTCTAACTTCGTCACTTGTATACCCGCATCCAAGTAAATTTTCAAAGGTTTCAGGTGGCATTGATGTGCACCTACGTTTTACTCCTTGATTAGTGCCATACGGTGTTCGTTCTTCAATTGATATGGAGACTAAAGGCCCCTTGAGTGAATGCTTTTGTCTTTCTTGTTGTGGATTGGTAGGAAGAATTGTGGCATCCTCTACAACAGGAATTGGTTGAGTGTCCATAGAGCGTCTTTGATTGGTCATGTCAATTCTTTTCTTTTCTCTAATTTCTTCAAGGATTTCATTGGGTATCGTCTTCCTTACCGATTTTCTTTCTCGATTGTGTGAATTTCCCATCACCACAATGATCAATGATATATGGTGCTCCTTAATGGGAGATTACCTAAGCTTGGTTTCTTTCTTGCACAATTGTGTCTAAATACTCCACCACAACGACCAATGAAATATTTCCTTTGATGCTCCTCAAATGCAAGAAAAAAAATGGTGGAGATGCTCTATGGTGCTCCTCAATGGGAGACTCCCCAAGCTTGGTTTCTTTCTTGCTCAATTGTGTCTAGATACTTAAGTTAGGGGGAAGATTGGGAGGAATGTTTCCTTTTCTAGCTCATCAATTGCAAGAAAAACAATGGTAGATATGATCTATGGTGCTCCTCAATGGGAGACTCCCCAAGATTCATTTCTTTCTTGCTCAATTGTGTCTAGATACTCAAGTTAGGGGGGGTATTGGGATAAATGTTGCCTTTGGTAGCTCCTCAATTGCAAGAAAAACAATGGTATACATGCTCTATGGTGCTCCTCAATGGGAGATTCCCCAATCTTGGTTTATTTCTTGCTCAATTGTTTCTACATACTCCACCACAATGACCAAGCTAATGTTTCCTTTGCTAGCTCCTCAACTGCAAAAAAAACAATGGTGGAGATGCTCAATGGTGCTCCTCAATGGGAGATTCCCCAAGCTTGGTTTCTTTCTTGCTCAATTCTTTATTTATTTCTTTCTCCTCAATGTATACCATTCTCCAAGCAATCCTTAGACACTTGTGATGGAGATGGTTAATGTCAAAATCAAAATTTTGTGTGATAATCTGGTGAAGAAGAGAATGAATGCACTTTCTGCAACCTGAAATTGCACGTGGACTGTGAAACATGCTTGAAATCTGATAGAGTGTTTCTCAGAAAGGGATTGTTGTAGTTTATATTGAGAAATAATGTGCACGTGCTATTATTAACAAAAACGTGTGCGCATTTTTACCATATATAACGCATATGCATTATGCTCGAATAGGAGTGTTATGCTCGTTAGGAGCATTTAGGAAGGTAGTTCCATGAATAAGGGATCATTCAATGTTTAGGGGGATTAACAACCACTCCCTAAGTCTTAGCCCCTTAACACCCCCCCTCTCTTCAACCTATCTATATTATTTTAAAACTCTAAGGGATGTGTGTGAGAGAGAGAGAGGGAGAAGAGGGGGAGTTAGGTGTAGTTGGATGAG
>LPNX010644786.1:8920-22677 GCA_001517045.1 Pseudotsuga menziesii | reverse complement strand
CAAACCCTAACAAAACTGCATGATGCAGTCTCAGCTTTGACCAGATTCTTAGAATTTAAACGTGATCATATGTTTGGATGCATATTGGATAGACAAGCAAGCACGCCAACTTTCGCGACGTTTCAAGCTATTTGACCCCCTTTAAGCCCAACCCTGTCGAAACCGCACGACGAAGTTTCCCTTTCGAGCAGTTTCTTAGAATTTAAATTTGATCATAAATTTGGATGCCAATTTGATCTACAACAAGTGTGCATGCAAAATTTTGAGACATTCCAAAATATTTTCACCCCCTTTAAGCCCAACCTTAGCAAAACCGCACAACGAAGTTTCACATTTGACAAATTTCTCAAAATTAAAATTTAATCATAGATTTAAATCCGCATTTGGAAAATAAGAGTGCATGCCAACTTTCACGATGTTGAGAGCTATTTTCGCCATCTTTAAGCCATACACTAACAAAACTGCATGATGCAGTTTTAGCTTTAACCAGATTCTTAGAATTTAAACCTGATCATATGTGTGGATGCATATTGGATAGAAAAGCATGCACGCCAACTTTCGCGACGTTTCAAACTATTTTGACCCCCTTTAAACCCAACCCTGTTGAAACCGCACGACGGAGTTTCCCTTTCGAGCAGTTTCTTAGAATTTAAATTTGATCATAAATTTGGATGCCAATTTGATCAACAAGCATGCATGCAAACTTTTGAGACATTCCAAAATATTTTCACCCCCTTTAAGCCCAAATTTAGCAAAACCGCACAACGAAGTTTCACGTTTGACTAATTTCTCAAAATAAAAATTTAATCATTGATTTAAATCCGCATTTGGAAAATAAGAGTGCATGCCAACTTTCACGATGTTGAGAGCTATTTTCGCCATCTTTAAGCCAAACCCTAACAAAACTGCATGATGCAATCTCAGCTTTGACCTGATTATTAGAATTTAAACCTGATCATATGTTTGGATGCGTATTGGATAGACAAGCATGCATGCCAACTTTCGCGACGTTTCAATCTATTTTGACCCCCTTTAAGCCCAACCCTGTTGAAACCGCACGACGGAGTTTCCCTTTCGAGCAGTTTCTTAGAATTTAAATTTGATCATAAATTAGGATGCCAATTTGATCAACAAGCGTGCATGCAAACTTTTGAGACATTCCAAAATATTTTCAGCCCCTTTAAGCCCAACCTTAGCAAAACCGCACAACGAAGCTTCACGTTTGACTAATTTCTCAAAATTAAAATTTAATCATAGATTTAAATCCGCATTTGGAAAATAAGAGTGCATGCCAACTTTCCCTATGTTGAGAGCTATTTTCGCCATCTTTAAGCCAAACCCTTACAAAACTACATGATGCAGTCTCAGCTTTGACCAGATTCTTAGAATTTAAACGTGATCATATGTTTGGATGCATATTGGATAGACAAGCATGCACGCCAACTTTCGCGACGTTTCAAGCTATTTTGACCCCCTTTAAGCCCAACCCTGTTGAAACGGCACGACGAAGTTTCCCTTTCGAGTAGTTTCTCAGAATTTAAATTTGATCAGGAATTTGGATGTCAATTTGATCAACAAGCATGCATGCAAACTTTTGAGACATTCCAAAATATTTTCACCCCCTTTAAGCCCAACCTTAGCAAAACCGCACAACGAAGTTTCACGTTTGACTAATTTCTCAAAATTAAAATTTAATCATAGATTTAAATCCGCATTTGGAAAATAAGACGGCATGCCAACTTTCACGATGTTGAAAGCTATTTTCGCCATCTTTAAGCCAAACCCTAACAAAACTGCATGATGCAGTCTCAGCTTTGACCTGATTATTAGAATATAAACCTGATCATATGTTTGGATGCATATTGGATAGAGAAGCATGCACGCCAACTTTCGCGATGTTTCAAGCTATTTTGACCCCCTTGAAGCCCAACCCCGTTGAAACCGCATGACGGAGTTTCCCTTTCGAGCAGTTTCTCAGAATTTAAATTTGATCATAAATTTGGATGCCAATTTGACGAACAAGCGTGGATGCAAACTTTTGAGACATTCCAAAATATTTTCACCCCCTTTAAGCCCAACCTTACCAAAACCGCACAACGAAGTTTCACGTTTGACTAATTTCTCAAAATTAAAATTTAATCATAGATTTAAATCTGCATTTGGAAAATAAGAGTGCATGCCAACTTTCACGATGTTGAGAGCTATTTTCACCATCTTTAAGCCAAACCCTAACAAAACTGCATGATGCAGTCTCAGCTTTGACCAGATTCTTAGAATTTAAACCTGATCATATGTTTGGATGCATATTGGATAGACAAGCATGCACGCCAAGTTTCGTGACTTTTCAAGCTATTTTGACCCCCTTTAAGCCCAACCCTGTTGAAACCGCACGACGGAGTTTCCCTTTCGAGCATCTTCTTATAATTTAAATTTGATCATAAATTTGGATGCCAATTTGATCAACAAGCGTGCATGCAAACTTTTGAGACATTCCAAAATATTGTCACCCCCTTTAAGCCCAACCTTAGCAAAACCGCACAACGAAGTTTCACGTTTGACTAATTTCTCAAAATTAAAATTTAATCATAGATTTAAATCCGCATGTGGAAAATCAGAGTGCATGCCAACTTTCATGATGTTGAGAGCTATTTTCGTCATCTTTAAGCCAAACCCGAACAAAACTGTATGATGCAGTCTTAGCTTTGACCAGATTCTTAGAATTTAAACCTGATCATATGTTTGGATGCATATTGGATAGACAAGCAGGCACACCAACTTTACCGACGTTTCAAGCTATTTTGACCCCCTTTAAGCCCAACCCTGTTGAAACCGCACGACGGAGTTTCCCTTTCGACCAGTTTCTTAGAATTTAAATTTGATCATAAATTTGGATGCCAATTTGATCAACAAGTGTGCATGCAAACTTTTGAGACATTCCAAAATATTTTCACCCCCTTTAATCCCAACCTTAGGAAAACCGCACAACGAAGTTTCACCTTTCACTAATTTCTCAAAATTAAAATTTAATCATAGATTTAAATCCGCATTTGGAAAATAAGAGTGCATGCCAAATTTCACGATGTTGAGAGCTATATTCGCCATCTTTAAGCCAAACCCTAACAAAACTGCATGATGCAGTCTCAGCTTTGACCAGATTCTTAGAATTTAAAACTGGTCATATGTTTGGATGCATATTGGATAGACAAGCAGGCATGCCAACTTTCGTGACATTTCAAGCTATTTTGACCCCCTTTAAGCCCAACCCTATTGAAAATGCACGATGGAGTTTCCCTTTCGAGCAGTTTCTTAGAATTTAAATTTGATCATAAATTTGGATGCCAATTTGATCAACAAGTGTGCATGCAAACTTTTGAGACATTGCAAAATATTTTCACCCCCTTTAAGCCCAACCTTAGCAAAACCGCACAACGAAGTTTCACGTTTGACTAATTTCTCAAAATTAAAATTTAATCATAGATTTAAATCCACATTTGGAAAATAAGAGTGCGTGCCAACTTTCACGATGTTGAGAGCTATTTTTGCCATCTTTAAGCCAAACCCTAACAAAACTGCATGATGCAGTCTCAGCTTTGACCAGATTCTTAGAATTTAAACCTGATCATATGTTTGGATGCATATTGGATAGACAAGCAGGCACACCAACGTTCGCGACGTTTCAAGCTGTTTTGACCCCGTTTAGGCCCAACCCTGTTGAAACCGCACGACGGAGTTTCCTTTTCGAGCAGTTTCTTAGAATTTAAATTGACCATAAATTTGGATGCCAATTTGATCAACAAGCGTGCATGTAAACTTTTGAGACATTCCAAAATATTTTCACCCCCTTTAAGCCCAACCTTAGCAAAACCGCACAACGAAGTTTCAGGTTTGACTAATTTCTCAAAATTAAAATTTAATCATAGATTTAAATCCGCATTTGGAAAATAAGAGTGCATGCCAACTTTCACGATGTTGAGAGCTATTTTCGCCATCTTTAAGCCAAACCCTAACAAAAATGCATGATGCAGTCTCAGCTTTAACCAGATTCTTAGAATTTAAACCTGATCATATGTTTGGATGCATATTGGATAGACAAGCATGCACGCCAACTTTCACGACATTTCAAGCTATTTTGACCCCCTTTAAGCCCAACCCTATTGAAACCACACGACGGAGTTTCCCCTTCGAGCAGTTTCTTAGAATTTAAATTTGATCATAAATTTGGATGCCACTTTGATCAACAAGCGTGCATCCAAACTTTTGAGACATTCCAAAATATTTTCACCCCCTTAAAGCCCAACCCTAGCAAAACCGCACAACGAAGTTTCACGTTTGACTAATTTCTCAAAATTAAAATTTAATCATAGATTTAAATCCGCGTTTGGAAAATAAGAGTGCATGCCAACTTTCATGATGTTGAGAGCTATCTTCGCCATCTTTAATCTAAACCCTAACAAAACTGCATGATGCAGTCTCAGCTTTGACCAGATTCTTAGAATTTAAACCTAATCATATGTTTGGATGCATATTGGGTAGACAAGCACGCACGCCAACTTTCGTGAACTTTCAAGCTATTTTGACCCCCTTTAAGCCCAACCCTATTGAAACCGCACGACGGAGTTTCCCTTTCGAGCAGTTTCTTAGAATTTAAATTGATCATAAATTTGGATGCCAATTTGATCAACAAGCGTGCATGTAAACTTTTTAGACATTCCAAAATATTTTCACCCCCTTTAAGCCCAACGTTAGCAAAACCGCACAACGAAGTTTCATGTTTCACTAATTTCTCAAAATTAAAATTTAATGATAGATTTAAATCCGCATTTGGAAAATAAGAGTGCATGCCAACTTTCATGATGTTGAGAGCTATTTTCGCCATCTTTAAGCCAAACCGTAACAAAACTGCATGATGCAGTCTCAGCTTTGACCAGATTCTTAGAATTTAAACCTGATCATATGCTTGGATGCATATTGCATAGACAAGCATGCACGCCAACTTTCGCGACGTTTCAAGCTATTTTGACCCCCTTTAGGCCCAACCCTGTTGAAAGCGCACAACGGAGTTTCCCTTTCGAGCAGTTTAACGCAGTTTCCCTTTCGTTGAGACATTCCAAAATATTTTCACCCGCTTTAAGCCCAACCTTAGCAAAACCGCACAACGAAGTTTCACGTTTGACTAATTTCTCAAAATTAAAATTTAATCATATATTTAAATCTGCATTTGGAAAATAAGAGTGCATGCCAACTTTCACGATGTTGAGAGATATCTTCGCCATCTTTAAGCCAAACCCTAACAAAACTACATGATGCAGTCTCAGCTTTGACCAGATTCTTAGAATTTAAACCTGATCATATGTTTGGATGCATATTGGATAGACAAGCATGCACACCAAATTTCGCGACGTTTCAAGCTATTTTGACCCCCTTTAAGACCAACCCCGTTGAAAGCGCACGACGGAGTTTCCCTTTCGAGCAGTTTCTTAGAATTTAAATTTGATCATAAATTTGGATGCCAATTTGATCAACAAGCGTGCATGCAAGGTTTTGAGACATTCCAAAATATTTTCACCCCCTTTAAGTCCAACCTTAGCAAAACCGCACAACGAAGTTTCACGTTTGACTAATTTCTCATAATTAAAATTTAATCATAGATTTAAATCCGCATTTGGAAAATAAGAGTACGTGCCAACTTTCACAATGTTGAGAGCTATTTTCGCCATCTTTAAGCCAAACCTAACAAAACTACATGATGCAGTCTCAGCTTTGACCATATTCTTAGAATTTAAACCTGATCATATGTTTGGATGCATATTGGATAGAAAAGCATGCACACCAACTTTCGCGACGTTTCAAGCTATTTTGGCCCACTTTAAGCCCAACCCTGTTGAAACCGCACGACGGATTTTCCCTTTCGAGCAATTTCATAGAATTTAAATTTGATCATAAATTTGGATGCCAATTTGATCAACAAGCGTGCATGCAAACTTTTGAGACATTCCAAAATATTTTCACCCCCTTTAAGCCCAACCTTAGCAAAAAAACACAACGAAGTTTCAGGTTTGACTAATTTCTCAAAATTAAAATTTAATCATAGATTTAAATCCGCTTTTGGAAAATAACAGTGCATGCCAACTTTCACGATGTTGAGAGCTATTTTCACCATCTTTAAGCCAAACCCTAACAAAACTGATGATGTAGTCTCAGCTTTGACTAGATTCTTAGAATTTAAACCTGATCATATGTTTGGATGCATATTGGATAGACAAGCATGCACGCCAACTTTCACGACGTTTCAAGCTATTTTGACCCCCTTTAAGCCCAACCTTGTTGAAACCGCACGACGGAGTTTCCCTTTCGAGCAATTTCTTAGAATTTAAATTTGATCATAAATTTGGATGCCAATTTGATCAACAAGCGTGCATGCAAACTTTTGAGACATTCCAAAATATTTTCACTCCCTTTAAGCCCAACCTTAGCAAAACCGCACAACGAAGTTTCACGTTTGACTAATTTCTCAAAATTAAAATTTAATCATAGATTTAAATCCGCATTTGGAAAATAAGAGTGCATGCCAACTTTCACGATGTTGAGAGCTATTTTCGCCATCTTTAAGCCAAACCCTAACAAAACTGCATGATGCAGTCTCAGCTTTCACCAGATTCTTAGAATTTGAACGTGATCATATGTTTGAATGTATATGGGATAGACAGGAAAGCACGCCAACTTTCGCGACGTTTCAAGGTATTTTTTCCCCCTTTAAGCCCAACCCTGTTGAAACCGCACGACGGAGTTTCCCTTTTGAGCAGTTTCTTAGAATTTAAATTTGATCATAAATTTGGATGCCAATTTGATCAACAAGAGTGCATGCAAACTTTTGAGACATTCCAAAATATTTTCACCCCCTTTAAGCCCAACCTTAGCAAAACCACACAATGAAGTTTCACGTTTGACCAATTTCTCAAAACTAAAATCTAATCATAGATTTAAATCCGCATTTGGAAAATAAGAGTGCATGCCAACTTTCACGATGTTGAGAGCTATTTTCGCCATCTTTAAGCCAAACCCTAAAAAAACTAGATGATCTAGTCTCAGCTTTGACCAGATTCTTAGAATTTAAACCTGATCATATGTTTGGATGCATATTGGATAGAAAAGCATGCATGCCAACTTTCACGACGTTTCAAGCTATTTTGACCCCCTTTAAGCCCAACCTTAGCAAAACCGCACAACGAAGTTTCACGTTTGACTAATTTCTGAAAATTAAAATTTAATCATAGATTTAAATCCGCACTTGGAAAATAAGAGTGCATGCCAACTTTCACGATGTTGAGAACTATTTTCGCCATCTTTAAGCCAAACACTAACAAAACTGCATGATGCAGTCTCAGCTTTGACCAGATTCTTAGAATTTAAACCTGATCATATGTTTGGATGCATATTGGATAGAAAAGCATGCATGCCAACTTTCACGATGTTGAGAGCTATTTTCGCCATCTTTAAGCCAAACCCTAACAAAACTGCATGATGCAGTCTCAGCTTTGACCAGATTCTTAGAATTTAAACCTGATCATATGTTGGATGCATATTGGATAGAAAAGCATGCATGCCAACTTTCACGATGTTGAGAGCTATTTTCGCCATCTTTAAGCCAAACCCTAACAAAACTGCATGATGCAGTCTCATCTTTGACCAGATTCTTAGAATTTAAACCTGATCATATGTTTGGATGCATATTGGATAGGCAAGTATGCACGCTAACTTTCGCGATGTTTCAAGCTATTTTGACCCCCTTTAAGCCCAACCCTATTGAAACCGCACGACGGAGTTTCCCTTTCGAGCAGTTTCTTAGAATTTAAATTTGATCATAAATTTGTATGCCAATTTGATCAACAAGCATGCATGCAAACTTTTGAGACATTCCAAAATATTTTCACCCCCTTTAAGCCCAACCTTAGCAAAACCGCACAACGAAGTTTCACGTTTGACTAATTTCTCAAAATTAAAATTTAATCATAGATTTAAATCCGTATTTGGAAAATAAGAGTGCATGCCAACTTTCACACTGTTGAGAGCTATTTTTGCCATCTTTAAGCCAAACCCTAACAAAACTGCATGATGCAGTCTCAGCTTTGACCAGATTCTTAGAATTTAAACCTGATCATATGTTTGGATGCATATTGGATAGACAAGCATGCACGCCAACTTTCGCGACGTTTCAAGCTATTTTGACCCCCTTTAAGCCCAACCCTGTTGAAACTGGATGACGGAGTTTCCCTTTCGAGCAGTTTCTCAGAATTTAAATTTGATCATAAATTTGGATGCCAATTTGATCAACAAGCATGCATGCAAAATTTTGAGACATTCCAAAATATTTTCACCCCCTTCAAGCCCAACCTTAGCAAAACTGCACAACGAAGTTTCACGTTTGACTAATTTCTCAAAATTAAAATTTAATCATAGATTTAAATCCGCATTTGGAAAATAAGAGTGCATGCCAACTTTCACGATGTTGAGAGCTATTTTCGCCATCTTTAAGCCAAACCCTAACAAAACTGCATGATGCAGTCTCAGCTTTGACCAGATTCTTAGAATTTAAACCTGATCATTTTTTTGGATGCATATTGGATAGACAAGCATGCATGCCAACTTTCGCGATGTTTCAAGCTATTTTGACCCCCTTTAAGCCAAATACTGTTGAAACCGCACGACGGAGTTTCCCTTTCGTGCAGTTTCTCAGAATTTAAATTTGATCATAAATTTGGATGCCAATTTGATCAACAAGCATGCATGCAAAATTTTGAGACATTCCAAAATATTTTCACCCCCTTCAAGCCCAACCTTAGCAAAACTGCACAACGAAGTTTCACGTTTGACTAATTTCTCAAAATTAAAATTTAATCATAGATTAAAATCCGCATTTCGAAAATAAGAGTGCATGCCAACTTTCACGATCTTGAGAGCTATTTTCACCATCTTTAAGCGAAACCCTAACAAAACTGCATGATGCAGTCTCAGTTTTGACCAAATTCTTAGAATTTAAACCTGATCATATGTTTGGATGCATATTGGATACACAAGCATGCACGCCAACTTTCACGACGTTTCAAGCTATTTTGACCCCCTTTAAGCCCAACCCTGTTGAAACTGCACGACAGAGTTTCCCTTCCGAGCAGTTTTTTAGAATTTAAATTTGATCATAAATTTGGATGCCAATTTGAT
This sequence comes from Pseudotsuga menziesii, assembly GCA_001517045.1. NCBI lineage: Eukaryota > Viridiplantae > Streptophyta > Pinopsida > Pinales > Pinaceae > Pseudotsuga > Pseudotsuga menziesii. The sequence goes on along the minus strand of LPNX010644786.1, from coordinate 13,461 downwards.
CAACAAGCTTGCATGCAAACTTTCGAGACATTCCAAAATAATTTCACCCCCTTTAACCCCAACCTTATCAAAACCGCACAACGAAGCTTCACGTTTGACTAATTTCTCAAAATTAAAATTTAATCATAGATTTAAATCCGCATTTGGAAAATAAGAGTGCATGCCAACTTTCCCTATGTTGAGAGCTATTTTCGCCATCTTTAAGCCTAACCCTAATAAAACTGCATGATGCAGGCTCAGCTTTGACCAGATTCTTAGAATTTAAACCTGATCATATGTTTGGATGCATATTGGATAGACAAGCATGCATGCCAACTTTCACGACGTTTCAAGCTATTTTGATCCCCTTTAAGCCCAACCCTATTGAAACCGCACGACGGAGTTTCCTTTTCGAGCAGTTTCTCAAAATTTAAATTTGATCATAAATTAGGATGCCAATTTGATCAACAAGCGTGCATGCAAACTTTTGAGACATTCCAAAATAATTTCACCCCCTTTAACCCCAACCTTAGCAAAACCGCACAACGAAGCTTGACGTTTGACTAATTTCTCAAAATAAAAATTTAATGATAGATTTAAATCCGCATTTGGAAAATAAGAGTGCATGCCAACTTTCCCTATGTTGAGAGCTATTTTCGCCATCTTTAAGCCAAACCCTAACAAAACTGCATGATGCAGTCTCAGCTTTGACCAGATTCTTAGAATTTAAACCTGATCATATGTTTGGATGCATCTTGGATAGACAAGCATGCACGCCAACTTTCGCAACGTTTCAAGCTATTTTGACCTCCTCTAAGCCCAACCCTGTTGAAACCGCACGACGAAGTTTCCCTTTCGAGCAGTTTCTTAGAATTCAAATTTGATCATAAATTTGGATGACAATTTGATCAACAAGCGTGCATGCAAACTTTTGAGACATTCCGAAATATTTTCACCCCCTATAAGCCCAACCTTAGCAAAACCGCACAATGAAGTTTCACGTTTGACTAATTTCTCAAAATTAAAATTTAATCATAGATTTAAATGCACATTTGGAAAATAAGAGTGCATGCCAACTTTCACGATGTTGAGAGCTATTTTCGCCATCTTTAAGCCAAACCCTAACAGAAATGCATGATGCAGTCTCAGCTTTGACCAGATTCTGAGAATTTAAACCTGATCATATGTTTGGATGCATATTGGATAGACAAGCAAGAACGCCAGCTTTCACGACGTTTCAAGCTATTTTGACCCCCTTTAAAGCCAACCGTGTTGAAACCGCACGTTGGAGTTTCCCTTTCGAGCAGTTTCTTAGAATTTAAATTTGATCATAAATTTGGATGCCAATTTGATCAACTTAAAGTGTGCATGCAAACTGTTGAGACATTCCAAAATATTTTCACCCCCTTTAAGGCTAAACTTAGCAAAACCGCACAAAGAAGTTTCACGCTTGACTAATTTCTCAAAATAAAAATTTAATCATAGATTTAAATCCGCATTTGGAAAATAAGAGTGCATGCCAACTTTCACGATGTTGAGAGCTATTTTCGCCATCTTTAAGCCAAACCCTAACAAAACTGCATGATGCAGTCTTAGCTTTGACCTGATTATTAGAATATAAACCTGATGATATGTTTCGATGCATATTGGATAGAGAAGCATGCACGCCAACTTCCGCGATGTTTCAATCTATTTTGACGCCCTTTAAGCCCAACCCTGTTGAAAATGCATGACGGAGTTTCCCTTTCGAGCAGTTTCTCAGAATTTAAATTTGATTATAAATTTGGATGCCAATTTGACGAACAATCGTGCATGCAAACTTTTGAGACATTCCAAAATATTTTCACCCCCTTTAAGCCCAACCTTAGCAAAACCGCACAACGAAGTTTCACGTTTGACTAATTTCTCAAAATTAAAATTTAATCATAGATTTAAATCCGCATTTGGAAAATAAGAGTGGATGCCAACTTTCACGATGTTGAGAGCTATTTTCGCCATCTTTAAGCCAAACCCTAACAAAACTGCATGATGCAGTCTCAGCGTTGACCAGATTCTTAGAATTTAAACATGATCATATGTTTGGATGCATATTGGATAGGCAAGAATGCACGCCAACTTTCGCGACGTTTCAAACTATTTTGACCCCCTTTAAGCCCAACCCTGTTGAAATAGCACGACGGAGTTTCCCTTTCGAGCAGTTTCTCAGAATTTAAATTTGATCAGGAATTTGGATGCCAATTTGATCAACAAGCATGCATGGAAACTTTTGAGAGAATCCAAAATATTTTCAACCCCTTTAAGCCCAACCTTAGCAAAACCGCACAACGAAGTTTCACGTTTGACTAATTTCCCAAAATTAAAATTTAATCATAGATTTAAATCCGCATTTGGAAAATAAGAGTGCATGCCAACTTTCACGATGTTGAGAGCTATTTTCTGCATCTTTAAGCCAAACCCTAACAAAATTACATGATGCAGTCTCAGCTTTGACCAGATTCTTAGAATTTAAACCTGATCATATGCTTGGATGCATATTGCATAGACAAGCATGCACGCCAACTTTCGCGTCGTTTCAAGCTATTTTGACCCCCTTTAAGCCCAACCCTGTTGAAACCGCACGACGGAGTTTCCCCTTCGAGCAGTTTCTTAGAATTTATATTTGATCATAAATTTGGATGCCAATTTGATCAACAAGCATGCATGCAAAATTTTGAGAGATTCTAAAATATTTTCACCCCCTTTAAGGCCAACCTTAGCAAAACCGCACAACGAAGTTTCACGTTTGACTAATTTGTCAAAATTAAAATTTAATCATAGATTTAAATCCGCATTTGGAAAATAAGAGTGCATGCCAACTTTCACGATGTTGAGAGCTATTTTCTGCATCTTTAAGCCAAACCCTAACAAAACTGCATGATGCAGTCTCAGCTTTGACCAGATTCTTAGAATTTAAACCTTATCATATGTTTGGATGCATATTGGATAGACAAGCATGCACGCCAACTTTCGCGACGTTTCAAGCTATTTTGACCCCCTTTAAGCCCAACGCTATTGAAACCGCACGACTAAGTTTCCCTTTCGAGCAGTTTCTTAGAATTTAAATTTGATCATAAATTTGGATGCCAATTTGATCAATAAGCGTGCATGCAAACTTTTGAGACATTCCAAAATATTGTCACCCCCTTTAACCCCAACCTTAGCAAAACCGCACAACGAAGTTTCACGTTTGACTAATTTCTCAAAATTAAAATTTAATGATAAATTTAAATCCGCATTTGGAAAATAAGAGTGCATGCTAACTTTCACGATGTTGAGAGCTATTTTCGCCATCTTTAAGCCAAACCCTAACAAAAATGCATGATGCAGTCTCAGCTTTGACCAGATTCTTAGAATTTAAACCTGATCATATGTTTGGATGCATATTGGATAGACAAGCAAGAATGCCAACTTTCACGACGTTTCAAGCTATTTTGACCCCCTTTAAGCCCAACCCTGTTGAAACCGCACGTCGGAGTTTCCCTTTCGAGCAGTTTCTTAGAATTTAAATTTGATCATAAATTTGGATGCCAATTTGATCAATAAGCGTGCATGCAAACTTTTGAGACATTCCAAAATATTTTCACCCCCTTTAAGGCCAAACTTAGCAAAACCGCACAACGAAGTTTCACGCTTGACTAATTTCTCAAAATAAAAATTTAATCATGGATTTAAATCCGCATTTGGAAAATAAGAGTGCATGCCAACTTTCACGATGTTGAGAGCTATTTTCGCAATCTTTAAGCCAAACCCTAACAAAACTGCATGATGCAGTCTCAGCTTTGACCTGATTATTAGAATATAAACCTGATCATATGTTTGGATGCATATTGGATAGAGAAGAATGCACGCCAATTTTCGCGACGTTTCAAGCTATTTTGACCCCCTTTAAGCCCAAACCTGTTGAAAGCGCACGACGGAGTTTCCCTTTCGAGCAGTTTCTCAGAATTTAAATTTGATCATAAATTAGGATGCCAATTTGATCAACAAGCATGCATGCAAACTTTTGAGACATTGCAAAATATTTTCAGCCCCTTTAAGCCCAACCTTAGTAAAACTGCACAATGAAGCTTCACGTTTGACTAATTTCTCAAAATTAAAATTTAATCATAGATTTAAATACGCATTTGGAAAATAAGAGTGCATGCCAACTTTCCGTATGTTGAGAGCTATTTTTGCCATCTTTAAGGCAAACCCTAACAAAACTGCATGATGCAGTCTCAGCTTTGACCAGATACTTAGAATTTAAACCTGATCATATGTTTGGATGCATATTGGATAGACAAGCATGCACGCCAACTTCCGCGATGTTTCAAGCTATTTTGACCCCCTTTAAGCCCAACCCTGTTGAAAACGCATGACGGAGTTTCCCTTTCGAGCAGTTTCTCAGAATTTAAATTTGATCATTAATTTGGATGCCAATTTGACGAACAAGCGTGCATGCAAACTTTTGAGACATTCCAAAATATTTTCACCCCCTTTAAGCCCAACCTTAGCAAAACCGCACAACGAAGTTTCACTTTTGA
>LPNX010644780.1:86999-134718 GCA_001517045.1 Pseudotsuga menziesii | reverse complement strand
TAGCTCTCAGCTGTCAGCCCAGTGGAATGTAAATTTTGTAACTTAAACATATTTTATGTTCCCATTGACTTTATGAAACTACTTGATGCCTGTGTTGCAGAATCCTCTTTGAATTTGAAAATAACATTACATGCATATATGTGGGTATCTGCAGGTCCGTATATTCTGTTGGTTGTGGCTTAGGTGGAAAGCTCGGACATGGTTCTCGAACAAATGAAAAGTACCCCCGGATGATTGAACAATTTAAACATTTGAAGCTAGGGCCAATTGTCATAGCGGCTGGTGCATGGCATGCTGCTGTTGTGGGCAAAGATGGATGAGTATTTACATGGGGATGGGGTCGATATGGTTTCCCAGGTCATGGAAATGAAGAATGTGAAACTGTTCCCAAGGTTGTGGAATCACTTCTAGGGCTGAAGGCCGTTCATGTGACTACAGGTGATTATACCACATTCGTTGTGGCTAAAAATGGGGATGTCTATTCCTTTGGATGTGGGGAGTCATCAAGTCTTGGGCACCACTTGGCCAGATCAGCTGAAGGCCAGGTCTGTATGGTATGGCTTTTCACTTGTAAAATATCTACTGGTTTTTCAAACCAGTGCAACTTCTCTTGAATTTTAATTCTACTAATGTTTTATTGATGCCAATGTTCAAGATCAGAGACATGCAAACTTGCTAAGGCCAGAACTATATATTGTAAAAAAACTATATTATACATCTAAACATAATACTGTAACTAACTCCATTGACAATATCGAACAAATTTGGTACTAATTACTCCCAAGTCGTTTCACTGGTTGAAACCCCACCTCAGAAATCCGACCTTTCTGTATTCCTTCTCCCGGAAGGGGAAAATAGGAGCACCCGATCTATTAATAATATTATATCATATAAAGAAAGGGGGCTATTAATAATATTATATATATAAGGCAACTTCAGTTCTCTCAACCTCTGGACTCACTAAGCCTTAGAAAAAAAAGGTTTGAGATGGAGGCTATTAGTAGCAACTATGCCAACCAAGCCCGATCTTGGTTACAATGCTGTGGAGACAGGTCTTGCTGATCGAACTTCTTTCATTTCCTTTCTTTGTTGACCACGAGGGTTTTTGAAGTGGAGATTTTTTATAGTTTATCTTATCAAAGATCTGTTTTGGCCATTCTGAGGAACCACCTGGGATCTTCTTGTCGCATTTACAAAAGAGTTAATGCAGAAAGTAACTAGAATGCTTCCCTTATTTCTAGAATGAGTCACCCATGTATGAAAATGAGTCACTAAATTCATGAGAGAAACCAACATCATGCTCGAGGAAATAAAGAAAATACTCCCAAGTCATTTCACTGGTTGAAACCCCAGACACCCTCAATTTTCTTCATGAAATCCTGGTTATTTAATCTGCAGAGGGTTTCGATCATCGGACCTAATGATTTGGGTCCCAAAGGAAGCCCTTGAAGTAGCTATCGCTGACAGCCATTGATATTGGTTTGATTAGTCTTCAAAACATTTCTGGTACTCATCAAGCTTTAGAGGTTCTGTTTGATTAAAAACCCACCGACTCTAATAAAACCCTTATAATATGTTGAATATGAATCTACCCATGTATTTTTTGCACTATATATGAATTGGGCATGCTTTAAGATGCTTCATGGTTTGTACATTTTGATAAGCTTTGGGGTCTGTGTATTTCTTTATTTATATGTTTTTTTGCATGTAGGTTCAGTGAATTATCCCTTATGTGGCTGTAAAGTTTGCAGTAAATTTGTGGAATTGTTAAACTCGGCTCAAATCAATGCCCTCCAGATTGATTAATTTGTAAACTTTGAAAAATGAATAATTGGATCAGTTTTTGAAACGGAAATAAACATAGTAAGTCTAATGGTTGGTATCTGATCAAATTATCCCTTAGGGTGAGTCATTTTTGGTGATGTAAAGTTCACTTCTTTATGGTCAAATTCTCTCTTAGTGCTTGTCAAATCTAGTGATAAGCTAAAGGATCTTTGGCCATACAAATATGTCAGGAATTAGAAATAGCTATTTGGGTATGAGTTAATGTACTGTTTTGATTGGCTAAATTTGACTGAGAATATGTTGGATAATCTATGAATGAATGCATTAATGCCTCCTTGGACTGAGTTGGTCTATCAGGCCAGGGTTATAGAATCAAGTTCAATAGCTTATTTTAACTTGATGATCTCTGCAATCTGGATTCGATGTGATACATCCTTGATATAATCTAATTGGAGGAATGTTTCTATCTAAATTTGCAATTAGACAGACTCCAATTTAGCAGAGTGACATATTTAATTATTTTGATTTTGATTTGGCTCAGCTCCGGATTCAATGTAGCTCTATGTATATTAGGCACCCCTGTTCCATACTATGGCTTTGCAGGTCTGCACTTACCAGTTACATTTTTTTGATAATCTATGCTCATCCTTCATGATTTCATGGTGGTCCTAATGACATGAGGCTCTTCTCAAATCACCCTTCCTATAAGGATTCAACAATGCTTCTTGAAGAGGGCAGGGGCAGAACAGTCAAAATCCATTAGGATGCCTTTGCCTTTGTGTGCGTTGAAGAGAGTTACCCTGTGCAAAGTTGCAAACTCTTTTGGGAGTCGAAGTTCCCGTTCACCCAATTATTATGGTATCTTGAAATCTAGATAGTTTGGATTCATTTCAAGAAATATTTCATCCTCATTTTATGTGCAGCCGTGATTCTTGTGCTCTTCTTTTTTCAAATGTTTCCATTTGCTTAGCTTATGTACTTTGTGAATCTGATGTAATTACCGGAGGCTAGTACTTTCATAGATTTTGTTATCTTTCATGGAATTTTGTTGTCTAGGACAATTTTCTGGTTTGGTAGACCAGGTTGCATTTCACATGCAATTTGAGTGACTGAAAACCCTATCCTTGAAGAAAACAATGATTAGTTAAGCTCCCCTAACATGTAAATTTTGTTACGACCACTAGACTAGTAGTATGTAAATTTTGTAAGAATGATTACATTATAGATTAATGGTGTCCAAACCCCCTTTGTTTCATATTATGTAAGGTGTGACCTCAACTAAAAATATTTTGTATCTCTCAATGCAATGCAAAAATGAAGTTACCTTCTGTTTGGAAGTTAGATGCCACTTTCCAAAATTGGGATTCAAAATCACTCAACAATGCTGCTTGGTATGTTTACAGTTTTGACAGCGAATGGATGGAATTTGGTTGATGCATATTATTGGATACTCATCACATTGTTGTCTTGTTAATGTCTTGTTGTTGTAGCAGTTCATATATCACCTACTAGGCTTCTGGTATTGTTGCTTGCAGTTGGCATGAACACCACAACAAGCAGTGGCCTATGGCCGTCTACATGAATACAATATTACGCAGTCAATGAAAGTCCTCTTTCAAGTGAACCTCATTTGAAAATTACTCACCAACAACAATGACATTGCTATGGAAGTACAAGTCAGGGCAAATTTCCACTAGCAGCCAATCCCTCCATTGTTCTACATGTGCTTACGGAATGTAATCTGGATCCTCAAGATCTTGCCAGACTAGAGGCAAGTTTTTGTGTTTATGGTTTCAGAATGGCAGAATGGATTGGAAACTGTCAAGCTTGTTTAGCTTCATTTTTGCAATATATTTTAATGATTGTAATGTTTACCTGGTTGAATTGTTTCGTCATTTTGCAGGCTTCATCACAGTTCTTTAGACAACCGGCAAACTTTTCCCCTGACTTTAATCTATCTTTATCTGAACTTGTAGCATTGGACATGTGTCAAAGTAGAGCTGTATTCAATCCCATGACACAATCAGAGAGAGAAACTGTGAAATAAATATGCAGAGGTTCTTTGAAGTAGGCATTGTGGTTCTTGGTAGCTGGGGAAACATGCTACAGGCGTGAAAAGTCTCAAGCCATAGCTGGTCCTGGTCATAGTGTCATAGTAATGAAGTCTGGTGCAGTTTATACATTTGGTTCTAACAGTTCTGGACAGCTTGGCCATGGGACAACAGATGAAGAATGGAACCCAAGACTGATCAGGTGTGCAATAAATACCTATGTGTTCTTTTGTCTGGTATTTTTCCCAAGGTGTATTGTGCTTTTGCAGTGTTGAATCTCCTTTTAAATTGACATGGGTTGAGAATTGGGAGGTTACATAATTCATATGCAGGTCTCTTCAAGGGATTCGTATTATCCAGGCAACTGCAAGAGCAAGGCGTATGATGCTTATCAGTGATATAGGACAAGTTTATGCATTTGGGAAAGACTCTTTTGGTGACTCAGAGTATGGGATTGAAGGCTCTAGGACTTGCACTACTCCACAGCTAGTGGAGTCTTTGAAGGGAATTTTTGCAGTGCAAGCAGTCATTGGTAATTTCTTCACTGTTGTTCTTTCACGAGAAGGTAGAGTTTACACATTCTCTTGGGGTTTAGATGTAATTCTTGGTCATCAAACTGATCTCCATGATCAGGAACCACATTTACTGAAAGGTGATATGGAGAATATTCCTGTGGTACAAATTGCAGCAGGCTATTGTTCTTTGTGAGCTCTCAGCTGTTAGCCCAGTGGAATGTAAATTTTGTAACTTAAATATATTTTATGTTCCCATTGACTTTATGAAACTACTTGATGCCTGTGTTGTAGAACCCTCTTTGAATTTGAAATTAACATTACATGCATATATGTGGGTATCTGCATGTTAGTATATTCTGTTGGCTGTGGCTTAGGTGGCAAGCTCGGACATGGTTCTCGAACATATGAAAAGTACCCCCGGATGATTGAAAAATTTAAACATTTGAAGCTAGAGCCAATTGTGATAGCGGGTGGTGCATGGCATGCTGCTGTTGTGCGCAAAGATGGACGAGTATGTACATGGGGATGGGGTCGATATGGTTGCCTGGGTCATGGAAATGAAGAATGTGAAACTGTTCCCAAGGTTGTGGAATCACTTCTAGGGCTGAAGGCCGTTCATGTGACTACAGGTGCTTATACCACATTCGTTGTGGCTGAAAATGGGGATGTCTATTCCTTTGGATGTGGGGAGTCATCAAGTCCTAGGAACCACTTGTCCACAGCAGCTGAAGGCCAGGTCTGTCTGGTATGGATTTTCACTTGTAAAATATCTACTGGTTTTTCAAACCAGTGCAACTTCTCTTGAAGTTTAATTCTACTAATGTTTTGTTGATGCCAATGTTCAGGCTCAGAGACATGCAAACTTGCTAAGGCTAGAACTATATATTGTAAAAAAAATATATTATACATCTAAACATAATACTATAACTAACTCCATCGACAATATCGAACAAATTTGGTACTAAATACTCCTACATTATGGAATAACCATGCTGATTAATTCTTCGACCTCCGAATGGGAAAGTGATTAATAACAATGGATCTTGCACATGTTGAACTAGCCAGGTAGTGCCAATGATTAACGATGGGCATATTTTGAAACCCTGCACCAGTTCAAGAACCCCTGCAAATCGATATTCAGTCCCAAATATTTCCCTTTGGTAGGAGCAAGTGGTTCGTTGGTTGTGAGAGGATGAATCAGGTCTGAGAGGCATCTTTGGGCATCTATTAGGCCATGCAAATTGAGATTGAGACACCGGTTCAGGGGTTTGAAAAATTGGCTATATATTTTCAATTGTTGCCATAGATAGAAGGGTATTGGAGCAAACTTGGAGGATTTGAAGAGGCATGCATAGAATTCTGGAGCATTGGAGTTGAATTTGCAGTCGAAATCCCATTCACAGGTTAGTAAATTCCATTCTTTTTAATAAACTTTAAATACAAGGTTTCTCTGGTTTATTTTTTTCCTATGAAAAAAAATTGACGGTCCACATTATGGAGTACACTTGTTATTACATGGTTTCTCTGGTTCCTCATAGGTTTTTTCACTGTTTTAGAAGGCCCTTCTCCAGATCTATTTCCACACACATTCTAGCATAGGAATAGTTACCTCCTTTTGTCTTAGCTCAGTCAATAAAATGATCCTGCTTGTTTCTAATGTCTTGCTAGACATGAGAAATTCCAGCAAGTGTTCATCTCGCAGATCATTTGGCAAGAAAGACAACATTTCTACAAATGACAAATTGCCTAAACAACCAACAAGTCCCATTTCAGGTTGCAGTTCTTCAGAAGGATCTTCAACATCAGTGAACACATAACTAAGTGGAGGCTCAAATGGAAAAGAACATTTTTCAGCGATGTTTTGGAAAGGAAGATGCAGAGAGAATTGTATATAATTCCAAACTTCATTTGGCATAGTGGGTTTGTTCAGAAAATATATGAAAGTTGATCAATTCTGCTTATAATTTTTTCCTGTTGAAACTATCACCCTGGTAATATTAATATGGCCATAGATTATATTTATTAATTTTCAGTATTTTTTCCCAAGTCTAGAAGAGGTTGAGGTTGATGATATCGATTTGTCTTTTTTCTGAATGTTGAAAACAAATCCCTGGCAGACTCATAGAAAAAACAACCCACTCACAAGATTGTAATTATTGCCTTCTTTAGGTTCCAATCTCGGTTCAGATATATGATCATCTTTCAACAACTCCCAAGGATCCTCCTCTTTTGTGCTTGCGATATTTAGTACGAATTATTACCTCTGCAATTGGTTGTATTGTGGGGTGGCACATGGGAACTGGTGATCTCTCTATCTGGAAGTAGATCCCCATCCTTATACAATCAGATAATTTTTAGGGTCTCCTGCTATTCCTGCACAACCACTTCTAGATTAGTGACCTTTATAGGTACATGCGGTGCCTCTACTTTCTTCTTTCCATCATCTTTATGTCAATGTTCTTTAAATTAAATGCTAGCTGTTGAGGATTTCTTGGAGAAAAGACAATAGATATTTTAGCAGGTTAATGAGATTCTCAGACTAGCCTATGATAGTATAAAATCCCAACAGGACCAGCACCACAGTGATTATGAATTAAATTACTAGGTTTTTCATTGAATATATGACAGAATTGAATTGATGCTTGTGTACTTCATATCAATAGCAGAGTTATTGCTTTGAATCGTATTTTGCATTATACTATGTTCCTATTTCTATAGTTTGGAATGCAATGAGTGCCTTGGTAACTATGACATTTTAGCTTGCTTTGTATTCTTAGCTGATGTATTCATGTGATATATCAATTTTCCAGGTACTGGAGGTATTCAATCAATGAACATGGAACACAAGACATCCCTGCAATGATTGAAAAAATCCATGAGATAAAGATGTCTGAGCTAAGACAGTTGAAAGCTGATGAGGAATCTTCTGATGCAACAGACAATCTTCCTTATTCAGTTTGTGCTGTTTCTCACAGTCTTGGTGGAGCTGCCATGTTGATGTATTTGGTGACTAGGTGCCTAAAAGGCCTTCCACATTGACTTTCAAGGCTGACTCTATTATCACTTGTAGGATTTCATGAGGATGCTGCTATGATCTTCAAATTATTTGCGTATTTTCTTCCTGTTTTTGCTCCAATTTTAGCTCCCTTGATACCTGGGCTATATATACCCACAAAAAATTTTCGGATGCTTTTCCACAAATTAACTCAGGATTTTCAGAATTATCCTGCAATAGGAGGACTTGTACAGACCTTGTTTAGCTATGATGTTGGTGGGGATAGCTCAAATTGGGTAGGTGTGGTAGTTACACCACACTATAATATGAATGACATTCCAGGAGTCTCCTATCGGGTTGTAGTACACTTAGCGCAGATGAAACATGCAAATAAATTTCTTATGTATGATTTTGGGAGTTCATCTGCTAATATGGAAACCTATGGTATGCCTTACCCATTAGACATTGGGGCAAACTATGGTGTCATTGATATTCCATTTGATGTAGTTGCTGGTCTAAAGGATAGACTCATACCTCGTTCCATGGTGATGAAGCACTACCAGATGATGAAAGAAGCTAGAGTCCAAGTCTCATACAATGAGTTTTAATATGCTCATCTTGACTTCACTTTTTCTCACAAGGAGGAGATTCTCACATATGTTATGTCACGACTCCAGGTTGGGTCATCGCCAACAATGAAAGGTTTTGATTCTAAATCAACCAAATCAAGGAATGCTGGTTACGACAGTCAGAAATATCAAGGGATTAGGGACACGAGAAAGTCTAGCAAGCGTTCATCTCGCAAATCATTTGGCAAGCAAGACAACATTTCTACATATGAAAAATTTCCTAAACAACCAACAAGTCCCATTTCAGGTTGCAGTTCTTCAGAAGGATCTTCAACATCAGCGAACACATAACTAAGTGGAGGCTCAAATGGAAAAGAACAGTTTTCAGTGATGTTTTCAAAAGGAAGATGCAGAGAGAATTGTATATAATTCCAAACATCATTTGGCATAGTGGGTTTGTTTAGAAAATATATGAAAGCTGATCAATTCTACTTATAGTTTTTTCCTGTTGAAACTATCACCCTGATAATATTAATATGGACATAGCTTATATTGATTAATTTTCAGTATTTTTTCCCAAGTCTAGAAGAGGTTGAGGTTGATGATATCAATTTGTATTTTTTCTGAATGTTGAAAACAAATCCCTGGCAGACTCATAGAAAAACCAACCCACTCACAAGATTGTAATTATTGCCTTCTTTAGGTTCGAATCCTGGTTCGGATATATGATCATCTTTGAACAACTCCCAAGGATCCTCCTCTTTTGTGCTTGCGATATTTAGTACAAATTCTTACCTCTGCAATTGGTTGTATTGTGGGGTGGCACATGGGAACTAGCGATCCCTTTAGCTGGAAGTAGATCCCCATTCTTATACAATCAGATAAGTTTCAGGGTCTCCTACTATTCCTGCACAACCACTTCTATATTAGTGACCTTTATAGGTACATGCGGTGCCTCTACTTTCTTCTTTCCATCATCTTTATGTCAATGTTCTTTAAATTAAATGCTAGCTGTTGAGGATTTCTTGGAGAAAAGACAACAGATATTTTAGCAGGTTAAGGAGATTCTCATACTAGCCCATGATAGTATAAAATCCCAGTAGGACCAGCACCACAGTGAGTATGAATTTAAAGAGAGAAGTTGTGTTTTCTTGAGGCTACACCTTTATAAGCAGATGTCTCTCAAAGATAAAGGGGTGGAGAAACCTGGACCTAAATACCATGTGCCTTATAAGTTTCTAGAAAGGGTGGGACAAGTTGCATATACTTGAGCTGCCATCAGGGTCATGAGTGCATAACCATTCATGTCTCATACTTGAAAAAAGTGGTATGGAATTTTTTTATAAATTCAATGTTTTACCTCCCCTAAATGATAAACGACATATTCTTCTGATTCTAAGGTATTTTTTGGTAACTGTAGAAAATAAGTTGAGGACTAAGGTACTGTTAGAATACCGCATTGAGTGGAAGGATTTTCCATTGGAGGATACCACGTGGGAAAGACCTAAAATATCGCAACATCCAACACTAAATTTTTTTTGGAGCGAAGATGTTGAACCAGGGACTTTCTTTTCAGCTAAAAGTTAAAACTAGGTGAATCAATGTATGATTCATACTGCAAACTAGTTGAAGTAGAAAGTCCACTCCCAAAGGGAAACACTTTCAATTGCTATAGAAGAACTATAGCATCTAATAGACTCTCCCACTATGAGTGCAATGTTGTGTTCTCTCCCAATGTGAGTGCAATGTTGTGTTTTGAAGGTCTGATTGGGCCTCTAAGACTTGTTGATTATATAAATGCTTGTTTACCACCCTATTCTCTTAATGCAAAATGATAAATTGCACCCCTGTGAAACAAACCCTTCTAGTTGTACTAGTCACCCATTGATGAGAGAATGGAGGCTCTGGTGAACACACCGTTATCTTTTGAAGATGCACTTGTTGCTTTGTTTGACCACAGTGATCATACACTTCAAAGGCACGTAAAAACATTGTAAGAACATTGTTAGGAATCCCTAGGTTACACCCCTATCATCCTAAACTAGCCTAGCTACCATCCCCTTCAGCCCTAGCCAACTTATCCCTTAACGCAAGGCCATTTGCATCACTGATTTGGCCTATAGAACCTAACGGCCCACGTTACACTCACCTTGGATTGGATGCTTTCCTCCATGATCCCAAGGCCATAAACCTTCAAAGCAAGGGCTCTAGGCTCCTTATTGAGCCATCTTCATACCTCTCAGCCCTCCATAAACTCTTAACTGTAGATTCATGAAGGAGACAACCATCACCATATTTCCTTTGCTCATTTGACCCTACACCAACCTACCAACACCCCTTTGAAACCTAAGCTATAAACTCTCAAACGTTGAACACCCTAGGCCCTAATATAGTCCCAAAGATCACTGTTGGTTAAAATTTGTCTGGTTTGTCTTCCCATAATTCCATTCTACCACAAGGTACCTACTCTATTGTGATTGTCTTCTCAGCCAGCCATCTATTGGACACCTAAAACATAAACACAAGAAGATCATAAAGCTTTACCATCTGATCTATTTTGGATGCTTATTTAATGGTAAAGATCAGTATTATTAATCTCTGCAACTTGTTGAAATTATTGCCATAAGCATGACGTATGTATTTATCCTTTGACTGGGCATCTTGAATAACACTTGTCATCATATTTATCTTGCATACTGTCGTACTGAAAATTGCATTCTTAAGTTGAAGATTTTTATTTTGATTTTCATTGGCATTTGGCACACCTGGGTATTATCTCTGTCCCACAGTGATACTTGGCATACATATTGATTAATTGATTGCTTCTATTATCTGTATAATTTCATAAGTGTAAGTTTAGTATTGGAAACTTTCCCATAAACCAAATCTGAACTACATATCACTACCTTGCAATTACAATACTGACATTGGGATTGTGTTTATACTTGGTGCAAAAACTTTGGAATCCTTTTCATCACTCTTGAAGTAAATAAATTGGAGATAGCATGCATATTGAAACATAAGAAGAGCTGCAATTTCCAACAGTAGTACATGCTATGACAGTCATATCCATTTTGTCGTTGGGTTTGCTTGAGGCATACATACCATACACCTTTGAAATTCACACTTGATTTAATACTTCATTTTTGGAAATTGTTTTGGTCACCTTGATAGTTTTATTTCCTTGATATCTACAAGAGAATCATGTTATTTTAAGCATTTGATGAGTTTTGGAATCATTCTGGAACATAACCATTGTATAGTCAACAAACATGAATCATTTGGGCATATTGATTTAAAACTGGGAATCACTGACAGTGTAAATTCTCCTTCCTTTTGGCAAGTACTATAGATCAATATTTGGAAACATATTTTTGTTTGGCATCACTGAGTTTTTAGTACTTGGGGCATATTGCAGTTGTGTGAAAGTCATTGTTTACATTTATACCTGATTGCAAGGTTCATATGACATACATTTTCTTTGGCTTCGTATGACATACATGATTGCAAGATTCTATTTATGCAGCCATAAAATCTAATTCACAACAGTTTATTTTTACATGTTGATAAGTGCAGCTGAGCAGAAAATAGACTCACTTCTTCCTCCCTATCAAAAGCAGTTGAAGATGCCAAACCTAGAGTACTTGAGTGCCTCTAGGATTACTCACTTGATAGAGGTAAGCATGAGTTAATGTATGAAGTATCTTGTTGTATATAGGATTTTTAAAAATTGTCATAGTGATACTAAAATGAGCTTATAAATAATGAATATATAATATCAATGATTTTTCATACCGAAAATTGCATTCTTAAGTTGAAGATTTTTACTGTGATTTTCATTGGCATTTGGCATACCTGGGTATTATCTCTGTCCCACAATGATATTTGGAATACATATTGATTAATTTATTACTTCTATTATCAATATAATTTCACAAGTGCAATTTTAGTATTGGAAACTTTCATATAAACCAAATCTGAACTACATATCACTACCTTGCAATAACAGTATTGACATTGGGATTGTGTTTATACTTGGTGGAAAAAATTTGGAATCCTTTTCATCACTCTTGAAGTAAATATATTGTAGATAGCATGCATATTGAAACATAAGAAGAGCTGCAACTTCCAACAGCAGTACATGCTATGACAGTGATATCCGTTTTGTCGTTGGGTTTGCTTGAAGAATACTATGCACCTTTGAAATTTACACTTGATTTAATACTTCATTTCTGGAAATTGTTTTGGTCACCTTGATAGTTTTATTTGCTTGATATCTACAAGAGAATCGTGCTATTTTAAGCATTTGATGAGTTTTAGAACCATTCTAGAACATAACTACTGTATAGTCAACAAATCTGAATCATTTGGGCATATTGATTTGAAACTGGAAATTACTGACAGTGTAAATTCTCTTTCCTTTTGGAAAGCACTATAAATCGATATTTGGAAACATATATGTGTTTGGCATCACTGATTTTAGCACTTGGGACATATTTCAGTTGTGTGAAAGTCATTGTTTACATTTACACATGATTGCAAGATTCGTATGACATACATTTTCTTTGGCTTCACATGACCTACGAGATTGCAAAATTTTGTTTCTGCAACCATAAAATCTAATTCACAATAGTTTATTTTTACAGGTTGTTAAGTGCAGCTGAGCAGAAATTAAACTCACTTATTCCTCCCTATCGAAAACAACTGAAGATGCCAAACCTAGAGTACTTGAGTGTCTCTGGTATTACTCACTTGATAGAGGTAAGCATGAGTTAATGTATGACGTATCTTGTTGTATATACCATTGCATAATTGTTTTTTATTTCTTGTACACCAAATAACTGCATGAAAGATGATACATTAATGTGTTTTGAATCCTGATTGTTTTGAATTCTTGATTTGAATTTGTTAGATTAGATTTTCCTATTTTGCACATGAACTTGGCTATTGTTCTACTTTACAGTTCATTGTTTTTCTATTAATATTTTTTTATTGGATTTTGCAGGAGTGAACCTAACCAAGTGGCCCATTAAGTATGCAGATCCTGTTTGCTGAGGCTTTTCCATTGAGTTTGAAGAGCCTGCTGTTGAGGCTTTCAAGTGGCTAAGCATGGGTTAATTGAAGCTTCCGCGGGATCTAAGTATGGCTTAGCAGCCAAGTACAAGTGGGATGGTTTAGCCATTGTAATATTTTGAAAAGTCATCGATGTACTAGATGATTTTCATGATGAGGCTTTTCCATTGAGTATGAAGAGCCTGTTGTTGAGGCTTTTAAGTTGCTAAGTATGGGTTAATTGAAGCTGCTGCGGGATCTAAGTATGGCTTAGCAGCCAAGTACAAGTGGGATGGTTTAATTATTGTAATATTTTGAAAAGTGATCGATGTACTAGATGATTTTCATGTAAAGTTATATGGAGATAGTTTTTGAGAAAACTCATATTTATTGTAATACTTGACATTCCATATATATATAATATAATTTGTGTGGTTTAAAATGTATATGGTTGTACATTATATTTTTTATAAGTGTTGTAATTAACTAATTGATGTGACATTGTATAATTCACACGCGTATTAGATAATGATAAATAATGTATGATTCTTTTTTTTTAATTTAAACATGATAACATATTAAAAATTTATATTGATTAATAGCGGACACCATTAAAACTATTAAAATATAATAACTACATAAAATGACTAAATTAGTGACCAATAAATGAGATTAATGACCAAAATTCACATATAAAATGACCAAAAATTGAGAGATACGTGACCAAACAATGAGATATAAATGACAAAAAAAATGACCAAAATTCGCATATCAATGACCAAAAACCAGTTTTGGTGGCTAATTTACGGTCTTTTATTATGCGACCAAATTTGGTCATATTCTAGTTTGTCATGTGGTCATTAATTTCGTCATAAATGTGGTCATATATTTGGTCATTTATTCAAATATATGACCAAATGAATGACCAATTGACAAGCTATAAATGACCAAAATAAAAATGACCAATTTCGGTCACGTAATAAAAGACTGTAAATTAGCCACCAGCGATCGCCAAACCAAAAGTGGTCATTGATATGCAGATTTTGGTCATTTTTTTTGTCACTAATCTCTCATTTTCCACTAGTGTTAAATGATCCTGTTTATATCCTTTTGTTATGAAATTGAAATGAAATACTAATGATCGAGCTTAGCATATGAAAATTCAACACCGACGAAATTCGGAACAATAGATGATTAAGGACCGATATGGCGGAAGGGAATAGACCAACGAATTGTCGACATGCCAGGGAGTTAGCAGGGAAGAGACCTAACTTGAGGAGTAAGAAGGAAATGAAAAATTGTTAATGATCGGATCACTGATAGGATGCGCATCCAGTTCACCCAAGGAAATGGTAGGAAGGTCGTTTTCCGCCATTGCAGCTGCTCGAATGACTATGCACCCGATCGACAAATGGTTTGCTCGCTGATACAAAGCAGGAGTTTAGTCATTTTACTTGCCGAAATGGCGGAAAGGAATAAAACAACAAACCACCAATGAAAAGACAATTTCCTCGCCGATGCTGATCGGAGGCGTAGCTGTTTTGACCATTGTGGAATCGAAACAATGGCTGGGATGAGGTCCGATTAGGGCCTAAGGAAATTTGGGTTTTCGAAGGGATTCCTCAATAGTTTTTCAAATAGTTTTCAGCTAGTTTTTAGTGGATTTCAGTAGATTATCAGCAGTCATAGGGCTAAAAAGAAAGAGGGAAAATTCTGTGTTTTAGCATAATTGTTGTTTTATGAAATTTCCAGAAGAAAAAGGTAAGTAGTTTTGATTTATATTAATGTATGCATCTAACAGTTTGCTACTAACACATTTGCAGAACTATAGATAATTTCCAAGAGCAGTTATCCAGAAAGAACAGTTTGGTGAAGCAAGAGGTGGTTCAGTCATGAGAACCCATGATGGGTATGATGCTCGGGATTCTTACAAGCGAGCAGAAGATGCCATGGGAGAAAATGTTTGTAATGGAAATGAGGACATAGAGTCTAATGGAAGGAGATTCCAGTGGACACCATCCGAGATTGAAGCCACCATGAGAAGCTTGGTTAAATCATAGGAAGAGCAACATCAGTTGAATGCTTCCATATTGCAGAGTTTGATAGATTTATAGAAAAAGATAGATTCTGGATGAGGTACATCAATACCAAAAGGCAGTAAGAGTAGCACTAGGAGAAGAAGAAGGATTTCCAGTGGATCATCTGACTTTGAGGAATCTAGTGGAAATACAAGTTCATCTTCTCATAAAAGGAAAAGAAGAAGGCACCATAGGGATCGCTCTCGAGATGAATTTAGGAAAGCTAAACCTCCTACATTTGATGGTGAGATAAAGACGGGACAAGAAGCTGAAGCTTGGCTTCTTCAGATCAAGATGTACTTTCAGGTGCAGGATTATTCAGGAAACAAGCACAAGTTGCCGTATTCAATCTGAATGGAAGGGCATCCATTTGGTGGGAACACTTCAAGCAGGTAAAGAAGATTAGTGAAAGGAAACTGAAATGGAAACAGTTCAAGAAGTATTTCAGGAAGAAATATCTTTCTGATAGGTATTATGATGACAAGATCAAGGTGTTCCATGAGTTAAGATTGGGACAACAGACCATGGATGAATATGCAAATAAATTCTTGGAATTGTTGAGGTATGTCCGGTACATCAGAGATGAAAAAGTGAAGATCCAGTGGTTTATAAGTGGATTTTCTCAAGCCTACAAAGATATAATTGAGTTCTGTGCGCTGAGAACTCTCGAAGAAGTAATAAGAAAGGATAAATATCGCTATGAGCATAGCAAAGGTAAACCTGATTACCATAAGGCATGGAAGGACAAGAAGAATGAAAAGTTTGACCAAAGAAAGAAAGGTTTCAAACCTTCTAGATTTAGGAATCAATAGAAGCAACCATCCCAAATTGTGAATAATCCCATTGGAGTGACAGGTGGAAAGCCTAAAGAGCCACAATAGAATAAAGGTCCACTCAAATGTTGGAAATCTGAAGGACCTCACTTGCGCAGATATTGTCCACTTGAGAATGAAAGTGCAAGACCAACTTATAACATTTAGGGAGCAGAAATAGTGGGTCAGGTAGCCAGAACAATCCCTAGAATTTATGCAGCACTGGAGGACTGCCAGGAAAATCATCAGTCAACTATGGTTGAAGTTGCAGGTAAGATTGTTGAACAATCTTTTTCTGTTTTGATTGACCCTAGTTCTACTCAGAGTTATATCACTCCTAGGGTAGTGGAGAATTGTGCTTTTAAGAAGGTAAAGCATAGAAAATCTTGGTTAGTTCAGCTAGTCACTGGGACTAAGAGAAAAGTCAGTGACATGGTAGAGAAATATCCATTGGTCATGAATGGATTGAACACTTGTGTAGATCTGAATGTTCCACCACTTGGTTCCTATGATGTTCTCATTGGAATGGATTGGTTAGAAGCCCACCGAGTGAAGCTTGACTATTATAACAAGAATTTTGAATGCATGGATGAAGAAGGAAACTCGGTAGTTTTGAAAGGTATTCCGAAAGTAATTTTAGTAAGGCAAGTTTCAGCAATGTAGTTGAAGTAGTTCTGTAGGAAAGGTTGCCAGTTGAATGCAGCTCATATTCTAGAACCAACAGGAGAAGAAAATCCTAGGTTGGAGGATTATCAGGTGTTACAGAAATTCAAGGATGTTTTTCCCGATAAGATCACAGGGCTTCCTCCAAAGAGGGACATTGATTTCACAATTTAACTTGTGCCATGAGCAGCACCAGTGTCCAAGACACCCTACAGAACAAGTACATCGGAGATGCTAGAATTGACGATGCAATTGTAAAAGTTGTTGGAAAAGAAGTATATCCGACTGAGTGTGTCTCCTTGGGGAGCACCAATTCTGTTTGTAAAGAAGAAAGGTGATACACTCAGGTTATGTATTGATTACAGACAGTTGAAGAAGGTTACGGTGAAGAATAAATACCCTTTACCCAGGATTGATGACTTCTTTGATCAAATGAGAGGAGCAAAGGTATTTTCCAAGATTGACTTGAGGTCTAGTTACCATTAGGTGAGAATCAAGGATGAGGACATTCGTAAGACATTCTTCAGGACAAGGTATGGACATTATGAGTTTGTAGTGGTACCGTTTGGTCTCACAAATGTGTCAGCTACATTTATGTGCCTTATGAACAGTGTCTTCAGTAAGTATTTGGACAATTTTGTTCTTGTTTTCCTTGATGACATTCTCATTTATTCTAAGAATGAGGAAGAGCATGAGGAGCATTTGAGATTGACATTACAAGTGCTTAGGGAACATCAATTGTATGCAAAGCTGAGCAAGTGTGACTTCTACAGGGATAGAATTCAGTATTTGGGTCACATTATCTCAAAAGAGGGTATATCAGTAGACCCTGAGAAGATTGAAGCCATTATGAATTAGCCTCCTCCAAGAAATGTGATGGATGTAAGATCTTTATGGGACTTGTAGGATACTATAGGAGATTCATTCAAGGATTTTCCAGGGTGGCACATGCCATCACTTCTTTGCAAAAGAAGGGGATGAAGTTCGAATGGAATTCGAAGTATGAATAAAGCTTCCAGTGGTTGAGGAACCTTATCACCAGTGCACCAGTATTGAAAGTTGCAGACCCATAAAAATATTTTGTGGTATGCACCGATGCATGCGGATAAGGGCTTGGAGGAGTCCTTATGCAGGACAACCACTTGATATGTTATGAGTTGAAAAAGCTGAAGGAGCATGAGAAGAACTATGCCACTCATGATCTAGAGCTTGCAGCCATAGTACATGCTCTCAATATGTGGAGACATTACTTGATGGGTAGAATATTTGAGCTCAGAACAGATCATTGTGAACTGAAGTATTTGTTTGATCAGCCTACTCTGAATGCTAGGCAAACGAGATGGCTGGAATTGTTATGTGAGTTTGATTTCAAAATCAAGCACATAAAGGGAAAAGAAAATAAGGTATTCGATGCACTTACCCTGAAGGTACAGAAAATGCATGTGGCATCTCTGAGTATTTGCCAATTAGATTTGAGGTAGTAGATTGAAAATCATGTTGCCGGAGATGAATTGTATGAGAAGGTAAAAGACAAATTGTAGCAGCAAATCCCTGAGAAGAGGTATGAGGGATATAAATTGGAAAAAGATGGACTTCTCACTTTTAAAGGAAGAATTTATATTCTGAAAGTAGCATATTTGAGGAGAATTGTTATGGATGAAATCCATCAAGCTTCGTATTCTGGTCACCCAGGATATCAGAAGACAGTTGCTACAGCTAGAAGGAAGTACTTTTGGCCATGTATGAAAAAGGACATGGCTGAATACATTTCAAGGTGCATGAAATGTCAACAAGTAAAGGTTGAGCATCAACATCCCGCAGGTTTGTTGCATCCTTTTTCAGTTCTGAAATGGAAATGAGAAGTTATTTCCATGGATTTTATTACAGGATTGCCAATGACTTGGAGACAACATGATTCCATCATTGTTGTAGAAGAAAAGTTGACAAAGGCATCACATTTTATACCAGTGAAGTCTACGCATAACACTGATGACATTGCAAATATTTTCATGAGGGAGATTTTCAAATTGCATGGATTTCCAAAGGCAATAGTTTCTGACAGAGATGTCAAGTTCACTTCCAATTTTTGGAAGGGGTTGTTTGCAGATTTGAGTAGAAAGTTAAACTTCAACACTGCATACCATCCTCAAACATATGGGCAGACAGAAAGAGTTAATCAGGTGCTTGAAGATATGCTTCGCATGTATGTGATGGACAAACCAACCAAGTGGGAAGATTACTTACACTTGGTAGAGTTTGCTTACAACAATGGACAACAGGCATCCTTAGGGATGAGTCCATATGAAGCTTTGTATGGAAGAAGGTGAAGGACACCGGTGACTTGGGACAACCCGGTGAACAGAGTGGTGTTTGGACCAGAATTGCTCAAGGAAATGGAGCAAGAGGTTGTAAAGATCAGACAGAATCTGAAAGCAGCACAGGACAGACAAAAAAGCTATGCAGATAAGCATAGGGTGAACATAGAGTTCAATGTTGGGGATCATGTTTACCTCAGAGTGAAAGAAAAGAAAAGTTCCTTGAAGCTTGGAAGTTGTGCCAAGCTGTCACCTAGATATTGTGGGCCATTTGAAGTGCTTGAAAGAATAGGGCTTGTTGCATATAGAATTGCATTTCCTGCTAGTACTAGAGCTCATAATGTTTTCCATGTTTCTTTGCTTAAGAAATATGTACATGATTCTAACCATGTGATAAATTGGGATGTGATTCAGGTGGAACCTGAGGGAGAGTTCCAAATCGATCCAATGCGCATCCTCGACAGGAAGGTCACAATGCTTCGGAACCGAGCCATAGGGCAGGTAAAGGTGCAATGGGAGCACTATGGACTTGAAGAGGCTATCTGGGAGTTGGAGGATGCCATGCGATTGGCACATCCATTTTTGTTCAATCCTACAGAACACTGAGACAATACTAGTGTAGCATTTTGTTTAAATTTTGTAAAGCACTAAGGACAATGCTATTGAAGGGGGAGGGGAATGTAAGACCCTGTTTTTAACCCCACTTGCATATATTGTAAATAATCTTGGTGTGGAGCTAAAGGCCAAGGCCCCACCATGGATTTGGTTATGTTGTGTTTCTGTTTTGGGAATGGTCACCAATGGTATATCAGGACGTACGGCATATAGTTAGTTGTGGAATCATGTAAACATGCATTTTAATTAAATAACCCAACCAGCTATGTTCGCAACAACTAAATTGAGAAGGGGCATGATTTCAAAGGATAAGGAAAGGGGGCAATGTTAAACCTTGAGTCATGGGGAAGAGCCATGTGTCACCTCTCTTTTTTACTCTCACCACCTTAGTTTTCTGTTAGTTAGTTGGGACAACGAATTGGTTGGCAAAAAGACCACGCCCATGCCTACTCACTCTCTCTCCACAACGCATCTGCTGGCCTGTCCACTACCCTGATCGTCATCCTGTTCAGTTCCTTCATGAGAGGGAGTTAAAGGAATCCACATTCCATTCTTGGGGGTTCACCTTCTCTCTTAGGATTGCTAGTCGGTGGGTTTTCTTCCCCATTCACGCATAAGATAGTTCTCCTCTACCTCACAAATTCGAGGAATGGTAGATTATTTATCTCCTCCGGTCACGTAGAGAGTGTGTCTCTTTCCACCATTGGCATATTTCTTAATGTTTTGTTCTTCCCATCGTTGAAATTGTGTTTGTAATCACATCCATAGTTCTGTGGGCTGCGTTCTATCTCTCACGCAGAGTTGGAAGTCGGAACCTGTTTCGTTCACGGTCTGTACAAGTTTTCCCAACGACTACAGTGAGATTTGTGCACTGTGGGATCAGAGTTGATCATGGGATGTCATTGCCACAATTTGTTTGGCTTTGTCTTTCCTTTTTATGGTGGCATTGGTTGAATATTGCTATGAGTACCTACGTTCTACTCAACTGTATTTTCCCCCCTGTAAAATCTTGAATAGTTGTTTCGCTACTTGCATGTAGTGGTTTTCTCCTTGGACTGCATTGGAGTGGTGAATGAGGTCCTGAGATGCTTGAGAAACCTAGTGGACTGAGAACCACACAGATAGAGCCACTGAGTTGGCTTCTTTCTCCACAACCCTTGAATAACACTGGAAGGGAGATCAGGGTTTGAGGGACTGCATTGTAGAGAAAGGGCTGATTTCCTTGTGTTGGGTGTGTGTGGGTGTTCTAGAATCCAAACTAGTTTTGGTGCTGGTGTCTGTAGCTCTTCAATGAGCTCACCAGCTTAGAATTAGCCTTTCCCAGCTCCTGGATGGCCTAATAAACCCAACTTTGTTGGCTTGGCCGATCCGTTGTTCGCCAGATAAACCCAACTGTGTTGGCTTCGCTGGACTATGTACCCTTGTGGTGTTCTTATCCATGGCTATGTGTAAGTCTGTTTAGTTCCGTATTCCTTGGGGAATCATGCTCGGCTCGGGGGTGGCAGCGTGGCTGAGAGATTAAAGAGAAGGAGAGCCTATGGTTGGGTGGAACGTTGCAATGACGTAGCTGGTTGTGGAACAAGCTCTTTATAAGATAAGTATCATTAGCTAACTTGTGTCTGCAATCATATTTAATGTTAATGAATGCTAATATACATGTTAAATGCTGATCAGTATATGCATGAAGTGTTGATTGATATTTTTTTATTCCATTGTGTATAATGAATGGTTATGCTTCATGATATGTTTTATGATTTAAAGTATCATGCTTCAGCATTATATGTATGTATGTTCATGTTCATGGGGATACATCCCTGGATGATTTGATGTATAGTAGCATTCTCTTCACCGGTCGGAGGGTTGGGGACGTTACAAAGAGCAAGATCGGTAAAGTTGAAAGCTGCTAAGTTTTGTATTATAAATCAATATATTTATTGGAAGGATCCTAGAGGTGTGTTACTTAAATTCCTTTTAGAAAATGAATTCCAACATACAGTAAAATAATTTCATAAAGGAGATTGTGGATGACATCATTCTTGAAAGGTAAAATTTATACCATAGTTTGTAAATATTTGTTTTCTTGAAAGCAGTACAGATGGTGAACCAAATGTTTTTGAACCCTGGAGTGAAGGCCCTAACATTTACGAGGTAAGCCATTTTTATTTATTTTAAGAAGAAATATATTAGATAAAAAGTAAAAAGTTTGGAAGTTTAGATACAAATATTTGAGACAGGCACCTGGTCTACAAGTTCTTTGATACCTCACAGGGAGGATATCATCCCCAGTTGGAGCCAGTTGTTAACACCTCTATGTTGAATAGTTGAGGAAGAGGTATGATTGAGGAAGATAAAAGGAACATAAATTTGCAAGGTTTAATAGTTTTGATTCCATTATTAAATTGTGCATAATGGTTAATTTGGCATGCAATCCAAAGGTGTAAAGCAATTGGGGTGAAATCTACAGTTTAAAATGGATCAGCTAGGTAAAGATGCGCATGAGATATGTTATGTGGAGAAGCAGATGTGGTTAACAAAGCTTAAAGATTAACATTTATGGATTAAAGGAAACAAAATCTACGGTGGAGGGACAGTCTGCTGAATAAAGATACACACTTGAACAAATTAAAAAGGCTAGCAGAATGTGTACGGCCAATCTCAATCCAACGGTTTCAGCAAAAAGTGAAAACTCATTGACGGTCATTATTGGTTCCAGAGGGTAAATTTATGATATGGTTAAAAGGAAAAGGTGGTATCGGAATGTAAACCATGTTCCACGTGGCAAATTGAAGTGAATTCCGCCGAGGAAAGTAGTTTGGGAAAAATCGCTTGATGAGAGGTCCGAAAAGGACTGTTGTATAAAGGTAAAGTTGACTTGGTTTAAAAAATAATTTCATTTATGTGCTGTGGGTGAAAGGAAGGAGACAGTCAGCCATCTTTCCAAGGTCAACTTTTGCATGTTTACAATCACAGGTAAGCTGTAAAACACTTAAACTTAGTTCAAAGAGTTGCTGCCATTTTTTGTTATGGAAAAGGAACAGGGTTTAGGATTTTTATGCAAGGTTTTGGATGAAAGGGAAGAATTTGTTGTTGATAGGGAAAGAAACATATGTGACCCTATTTTATCAGTTGGAAATGTATTAGTCTCGAAGGAGCGGTTGTGGTAGTGTAATTTGCAGGGAAATGATGTTCTGAATATCTGCAGTTCTTTTTCATATTATTTTGCTATTGAGCAAACCTTGCCATTTCCTAAATTTGTTGAATGGTGTGCAAATAGTTATTCCCCTTCTGAACAAGTTGTCATGAGTCATACCATGTCCAAAATACTTTGTAAGGTTGATGCAAAATCCGTTCGTGGAATACTGAACCTACCTGATAATTTCCTTGATAATAGTGATTCTTTGAATGTGTTGGTCTTAGTCGAAATGTATAAAATTTGTAAAACCGAAGTTAGATGCCAATTTCTGTCCAGTATTCTGAAATATGGTCAGTCATTCGAAGGACTTTTTCTGCCATATAATGTTAACATTTTCAAAAAAGAGGTATAGATGGTTATGTCTTTAGTCAGCCAAATTCTAGGTTTAGATGATGATATTCATATCAGCGAAGTCATTTTAGGTTTCTTATTGAGAATAAGTTCAATTGAGCCCGAGTCCCATTTAATCCATTGTTTCAATATGGATGAGTATTTGGATAAAGTTATCCATGTCCAATTGGTCAAATTTCCCAAATTCAAGCTTTTTAAATATCAGTCATACCTACTGAATATGTTGTTGTATTCAAATGTGTCAGAATTGCAATTCCTGTCCACCATTTTCTCTCCAGATCTTCCAAAAAAAATCAATATGTTTGAGTTTGTAAATATAATTATGGTCGAGATGTATAAGTTGTTGTTTGATGATGTATTACCAAGGGTGTTAGAAGAAATGAAACTCATGCTACAGTATTCCTTAGAGGACAAAATAGGAGACTGGTTCTTATAAAATGATTTTACTGTTTTGAGGGTGTATGGATTCACTGGGGAACCATACAAGATACCTATTTTTCTGACTCCAAGATTATTTGCACTTGAGTTTATGAGGCAAATATTATGTGCAGAAGAAGATTATTTCAGAGTGTTCAAAAGTCTTCAAATGTTAAGTTTCCTCTTAAAGTTGGTCCGTTTATTTTCAAAAACAAAAGTGCCCTATTGGTTATAGAAAATTTATTAGAAGTTATGGATTTCCAAAGGAAGCAAGGAATTAATTATGATCCACATCACCTAATTTCTCAGAGAAAACAATCAAACAAAAATAAACCATTCGATTATCAAGTTGTCGAAGGTTTAGATAAAATAGCCATTTTGTCTCATTTTGAAGAAAGTTCAGGAATTGATAAGGGTAGGAGAAATGAGTCGATTGCAGCAGTTCAAGAGCCTAATAATCCTAGCATTTTGAGTAAGAGGAGTCTTTCTGAGACTGAGAGTATGGATGTGGATGAAAACATTTCATATAGAAAGATCAAAACATACTCTCAGGATGATCAGGTTTCAAAAGAAATAATTTCAGAGGATTCAAATAAAATGGTTTTGTTCCCGAAGAAATATGTATAGATACATCAGTATTCCTTTGGAGGAGAAGGTAGTGCAGAGCCTAGTTCATGTTTCAAATCCAGAGCTGATTTAGTGTCAATTTATGCTAAAAAACAAATGTAGTCATCAAAGGAATCTTGAAATTTGGTTCCTTGAGTTATAAGTCTAATGAATCAAAAGACATCGTTGATTTCTACTCGAGATGTGGAGAGGAATACCTTGAATTTCGCTGTGGTTAATGATAAAAAAGTATCTAAGATGAAAGTTAAGCTCGATAAAATCAGTGTTCCCAATAAGATACAGCTCCATAGGTAGACTGGAGATGTTATCTATTCCGATTTATTATATGCTATTATGAAAGTTAACAAATTGCATGTCCTTTTAGATAAAATGGAAGTCCAACTAAAGCATGAGAAAGTAGAAAATAAAGCAAATCTGATCCATATTAAGAACTTACAGGGGGATGTTATAAGCTTATGAAGCGAACCAGGAAATGTTCAGGAAACCAAAAATATTTTAGAAGAAAAGGACAATACCATCTAGGTATTGAAAAAGAAGCTTAAAATCCCAAATACTTAACATGTTCAATCCCCATAATTATTTCCATTGCAGGAAGAAAAAGATAAAGTTTATCAAGAGATGATGGATTACAAAGGTAAAGCATTGAAACTACAAGAGGATAAAAATAGATGGAAAGTGGAAAGAGTTGAATTGATGACCTAGATTTCGAAGTTAAAAAAAGATCAGAATGATGAAAAGGAAATTATGGAAGAGCCAATGAGTCAGACTCTTGTTGACACAGATTTATCTCTTGTGAACATTGAAAAACCGTTAAGTGAATTTTCTGTAGATGATTTGTTAGTTCCTATGTCACAGGTAAGTTTGAAGGATGTGGAAATCAAAGATTTAAAGGAAGAAAATGAGAAGATTAAATCAGAATTGGCTAGAATCATTGAAGAGAAGAATAAAACATTAAATGATAAAATCCAGTTACAGAAAAAGTTTAATGAGTTGAAGGAAAGAAGTATAGGGAAAGCTCCTCTACAAGGAGCTAAACATTTAATTTGGGATACATTATCTGTGGAAATCACTAATTTTAGACAGTATTTAAATTTTATGGGTGATCAAAGTGCATTAGTCAATTCAGCTACTCAAAGACTGAAGTTGGCAAATGAGACCATGGAAAATAAGCCTCTAAATACACTTCAGAATGCTTTAATTTTTTTGAATTATCTAACATATCAAAATTTGCAGGACATCGAAATTAAGGACAGAGTAGCTATTGTGCTATGGGAAAGGAAATTTATTAACAAACATCAGCTCATGAAGGTGGTACAGGATAAAGCAAATACAATGTCTTCATAGATAAGGGATTTCAAGCTTGCTTTCAAAGATCTATTTGAAGACGGCCTCCCTACTTTCTGGGACGATGAAGGAAGATTATTTTCTCAGGAACATTATCATAGTATACTAGTACAAAATCGCATGGACCATTCCAAGTTTGAATATTTCGTTAAAGGGCTGACTGGAAAGATCATTGTAGAAAAATTGACAGAGGATTTCGAAGTATTGCAGAATTTTTCAATCATTAGAAGAGGATTTCCCACAGTATCTTATGAAGTTTATGTGGATTTGGAGGTATCCATTAGAGAAATGACAGAATATGACACACCAAATGTGGAACAATGAAGGATCGTGGAAAGATTCGTGAAGACCAAGTATATACTTCATCCTTGAAAATAGGTGTCACGCTTTGTGGAGTTGCTCATTCAGGATACCCTGTAGTCACTAAGTTGATTATAATCAAACGATCTGTTACTAGAATCGAAGCATGTAGTTTTATTCCTAGTTGTTAGGGATACAGTTACAAAAAACTTTGATTAATAGATTATTCGGTTATTGATCTTCTTGGGAAGAAGTTATCCTTGTATATATTTGAATTTATTTGATTTATTGGGGGTTGGAACCCATATGTTTTAGACTGATATTTTTGAGAACTTATGATTTTTGAATGAAATAACAAAGAATAAATGCTGGTGGATCTTCAAAGATTCCTCTGTCGTTTATGTTACAGTCTATCCCTTATTTCCTGTGATTCTCTTCTTAGTGTTTACTTTTGATTTTGTTTTCTTCATATCTAAAATGTAGTGTTGAATAGTTTCAGAATTCATACTTGTTATGCTCTAGCTATTGTCTCAGATATTTCATAAATATTTCTACTAAAGTTGATATGGAATTCATCCTGTGATGCTCTATATTGATGGATTATTCATATTTCTTTCTTATTCGCCTGAAAATCAATGAATCACTGTGACTGAATGGTTATCTTACCTTTGTTGAGATCCCGTGTATGAAATATTTGTATTATATTTATCTATTTGACTCCATTTCCCAATGGTATATGTGTTGTTTCAACCATCTACTTGATTTAAAATAATGATTCATATATCTGGCCTTATTAAATTTATATGTGAGATATCCCTCTCTAGAAAGAAAATCCAGTTTCTTTCTGAAGTGGTTTTTGTTGTTACCTTGAGATTACCTTCCACAACCTTTGGTATATTTTGAGTGCTAACAAAATTCATTCAAGGTCTCGAAATTGGAAGGATGGAGAGACATCAATTCATTTTCGAGTTGGTAAACTCTCAAATCATCCTACTTTCCATATAGGGTTTCCAATTTGTCCCAAATTTCCTTTGGAGTCTTCAATCCCGAAAGATGGAAAAGAAGATCTTGGGAAATAGAGAGACGCAATAATCTGAATGCTTCATCCTTCTTATTCAAGAATATTGATTTGTCTATAGTAGTACCAGGCTCATCTTCAATGTCCATGGTGACTCTATAGAGTCCTCTAGCACGTAGTTGGATCTACATGTCTCCTTTCCATGAGTGGAAATTGAACGGAGTCAAAAGATATACTGAAGAGGCCATCTGAATCTACTGGAGTGAATGCTTCACTTGTAGAAAACCTGAAAATCAAAATAGAAAGGGCAATGTAAGGTCGGACAGCCTACACATTTTAGGCTTTCATCACACCCAGTATAGTCAATCAAGCAAGCTTGATAAACAAGTTCTTTACCTGGGGTATTAAGTGGTAGGCCGTGGCTTCTGGTGCAGTGCTGGATTTTTGTGCTATTGCTCAATTTTCATGCAAGATCTGTCAAAAACCTTGTTTTTGAGAGATTTGAGCTTCATCCCGCTGTGAGCTCTGATACCATATTAATTTGTCACGGTAATCTAGGGACTAAACACAAGTCTCATCAAAGATTAATAGCAATAAGGCATGAAAATGGTGTAATTGTGCTACAAAATGAGTAGCCACTCTGTATATTCACACAAAGAATGAGTAATACAATACAAGATCATGCTGCAAGCATGAATGACAATGCAATTCGAATATCCAAGGAGGTCATTCGAATTCAATGAGTGAGTCTAGATTAACTGAATGTAATCCATAGTTAACAGTCCAGTTAACCACTGATTAAAACTATAATTGACTCAACTGAGCCCTAACTGAAGTAGGAGTGCAATAAATGAATGAGTCTAATTGAAATTAGGTCAGACAGATGTCATAACAATCCAACCAACAAGTGGTGGCGCTTCAATGACTCCAATGAACCCTGATGAGGTTAACTGAAGTGTAACTGAACATCAGAAGTGGTTGGAGGCACCTCTGTTGACTCCAATTCATTAAATAATCAATAAATAATCAATTTAATGAAGGAGGGTGCCTTCACTACTCTATTTAATTGATTGTAACCATCAATTAGCAATATGGGGCATTAATGGCACTCAGATAACCCCTATAATTCTCCAGTTACCCTCCCCGAATGTAGGACAAGGCTAAGTTAGCCTCCTTGACTAAAGGTAGGCATGGGTGTGATCTCGATGATGTCATCTAGTGCTCCTCTAATGTCAATTAAGTCAATAATAATTAGGATATTGGTTTAACTAGGACAAATTGATCAAAAAGAATGTGTATGGTGGTAAATGTCTCCAACACATTCACAGTCTCTAATCGGTGTGATACCGAAAGGTAGTAAACCCTTTAGGATTTTATTAGATCTACCTCATCTACGATGGATTTTGTTAGGGGTATCATGCTTAGAAAACAACAAGGGTCTTTCAGTATAGTTCCCACTTGGCATTACATAGACCTAGAAAAACCTGTATATGATGATAACCAGCCGACTGTATGTGATTGCAACCAATAGGATACAATGTTTTGGCTCATGTTTGACAAAATCAATGGCAATTTCGAATCCAAATACGGATCAAGAAGTTGTATCATGTGGTGTATGAACAATTTTAAACAATTTTAAGGTTGAATTCTTGATCTAATATGAAAATGTATTATATGTAATACTGTGAAAAAGATCCTAGAACGTCCTGGGTATTATAATGTATTTCTATATTCTCTACAATGCATCTAGATCAATTTGAAAATGAAATGTACTTTGAATTATTTGTAACGGTCGATGCAAAAATTGAAGGTATTTGGAAAAATGTGGTCTAAAATTTGGGCTTGTTTGAGTGTCGATCCATCTTTTCTCACACGTAAAGCTCATTTTCAGTCTAGAAGGAAGTAAAATCTCATTTTCAGTAGAGAAGGAAGTAATTGTATAGAATGTTAAAGATTGCAAAAGACTAAAAGATTACCAGAAAATAACAGAACAAAGAATGGGAATAAAGATTGAATGGGAAAAAGAAATTGTCTTCTCAATATTAAGCATCAATATTTATAAGAATACATAACAAAAAAACCATAGGTAAATACCATACCATCTGCCACAGAATCTCATGGGTCACTAATTCTACTTAATGTGACCAACTCAACTAATCAACTACTAACTAGTTAATGCACTATTGACAGTGGTCCCTTGAGATTACAGTTCTTAACACACCCCCTTAATATCAACTATGACAATACTTTCAACACTATCAATGAAAAAATATGCCTATTGGTTTATGTCTCATCTAGGATTAAATTTCATTAAAAAACTTGAGCTTCACTTTCATCCTTGAAGTGTACTTGGACTTCTTCTTCTTTGTATTCTAGATATTGATGCTAAGTAGTTTCTCTTCAGAGTCTTCTTCAGCTTTCGGAACATAGTGGAAGTATTCTTCTGTTCAACATGATTTTTCGGGTTGTCATCTTTACATGCACATGAAGGTTTTTGTCAGAAAAAATATGAATATATTTCTTCTCTTTTTGGAGAGCATTCACATCTTCGGGTTCCTCATCAATGATAGTTACTTCATCATTCTCATTGACTTCTTCATTTGCTTCTACCCACTTTGCATCCTTTAGTTCTTAAAAAATTGTGGCCCGAGAAGAAAAGAGAGCATACTGTAGATGCTTATCACTAATAGTAGTCTCCCTCAAACTTTTTGTTTGTTGGTTTTGGGGTGGATTGTTTGTTGTTGTTTCTTTTGTTTTGCTATCAACTATCTATTGCTCATTCTCATTGTTGCAACTTCTATGCTGATATCAAATATTTGTTGCTCAAAGAGACTATCACTCACATCACTCAACATGGATACATTAGCACGTTTGATTTCACTCTCATCAATAGACATAACTAGATCAAAAATATTTGTTGTGATTACATGATCATTGACTGCCTCATAGACACAGTTATCTTAACTGTCTTCCACTTCACTGTGGGATTCCTAGTAATTTGTGTGACTTGCAAAGTCACTTTCTTCCACAACTTGTTCTTCACTAAATACTTCTTTCAGTATATTCCATTCTCCTTTTGGAGTATCAACTTCTACTATATAACGAAATAGAAAATAGTCTATGCTGTCTTGTATGAGACATAATGCAACAACTTGTCTTCTTTCTTTTTGAAACCCAGTCAAAGTTTTAAACAAATCTAGATCTCTAGGATCTTCTTCAACTATGAAATGCCACAAATCTTTTAATTTTAACAAATTACTTAATTTGACTTCCCATACATCATAATCATCTCCATCAAATGTTTTCCATAATCTTCCTGGTGTTAAGACATTCCTTACCTCTTCCATTTCTTCTAGTAGTGCTTCTAGTAGCACTATCTTTAAGCTTCAATCTTCTGAACAGTGCGGTGGCACTGCCATTTGTATCTATAGAAAGTTCAGTCGTACCACGCTTTACCAGTGGGAAAAAGGAGGTGCTCGTAAGGGTACCGCATTTCCCGATATGTATAGGGTGCAGTGGTGCTCTAAGAGAGAGAAAACAGAAAAAAATATGCTAAGAGGAGTGTGCTTCGTCTTTTAGGCTTCATCACCCTCTGAGTGTGCGTGTGATTTCGATTGTGTGAAAAAGGATTACCCTGACAAGGATTACCCTGACAACGATGACGCCATATGATATGATACCATGTTAAATATTACAAAAGACTAAAAGACAAGCAAAAAATGGAAGAACATGGAATGGGCATAAATATTGCATGGGAAAAATGAACTTCCTTCTCAATATTAAGAAACCATATTGATAAGACTACATAACAACAAAACCATAGGTAAATACCATGGGTCACTAATTCTACATAATGTGACCAACTCAACTACTCAACTTACTAATTAATTAATGCACTATTGATAGTGTTCCATTGAGATTACAATTCTCAACACACCCCCTTAATCTCAACTAGAACAATACTTTCACCACTATCAATGCAAAAATATGCCTGCCGGTTTATGTCTCACTTGGGCTTACATTTCAATTAAAAACTTGAGCTTCGCTTTCTTCCTTGAAGTGTACTTGGACTTCTTCTTTGTCTTTTGTATATTGATGCTAAGTAGTTTCTCTTGATAGTCTTCTTCACCTTTTTCAACATAGTACAAGTCTTCTTCTTCTGTTTCAACATGATTTTTGTGTTGTCATCTTTTCCTGCACATATAATTTTTTTTCAGAAAAGATATAAAAATATTTCAGGTCTTCTTCGAGAGCATTCACATCTTCGGGTTCCTTGTCAATGACAGTTACTTCATCATTCTCATTTACTTCTTCATTTTCTTGTACCCACTGTGAATCCTTTAGTGCTTCTTCAAAAATTGTGGGTTGATAAGAAAACAGAGCATACTATAGATGTTCATCACTAACAAGAGTATCCTCATAGATCTCCCTTGAACTTTTGGTTTGTTGGTTTTGGGGTGGACTGTTTGTTGTTGTTTCTTTTGTGCTGCTATCAAATGTATATTTCTCATTCTCTGTTGCAAATTCTATGCTTTTGTCAACTATTTGTTTCTCAAAGAGGATATCACTCACATCACTCAACATGGCTATATTAACATGTTTGATTTCACTCTCATCAAAATACATAGCTATATCAATAATCCTTGTTGTGATTACAAGATCACTAACTGCCTCATAGAAACAATCATCTTGACTTGTCTTCCACTTCACTATGGCATTCATGGTGATTTGCATGACTTGCAAAGTCACTTTCTTCTACATTTGGTTCTTCACTAAATACTTATTTCAGTATATTCCATGCTCTTTTTGGAGTATCACCTTCTACAATATAATGAAATAGTGAATAGTCTATATTGTCTTGTATGAGACATAAGGAAACAAGTTTCCTTTTTNATATTCCATGCTCTTTTTGGAGTATCACCTTCTACAATATAATGAAATAGTGAATAGTCTATATTGTCTTGTATGAGACATAAGGAAACAAGTTTCCTTTTTTTTTTTTTGAGACTCAGACAAATCCTTAAATGAACCTAGATCTCTAGGATCTTCTTCAACTATGAAATTCTACAAATCTTGTAATTTTAACAAATTACTTTCTTTGACTGCACATACATCTTAATCATCTCCATAAAATGTTTGTCATTATCCTTCTGGTGTTAAGAGATTTCTTACCTCTTCAATTTATTCTAGCACCATCTTCAAGCTTCGATCTTTTGAAAAAAGTTGTAAAGTTGTCCAATATTTTGGTTCACTTTCAACTATACTTGATCTTCAACTTCTTTTTTTTTCTTGGTGTAGCCATCTTGATATGACTATTAAAATATCTCCCTCTTTTTTTTGAATTGATTAAAACGAGAACGACAACTTGAATAGCTAGCACACGACATTAGAGGTGGTACCGCATGTTAGATTTTTATCATTTAAGCAATATGATCTTAGGATCTTATCTAAGAGAATAACATGCAAAACAATAATCAAAAGAGACAAGAGACAGATATATTTTCATCAGGGAAACCATAAAGGAGAAAATCCTGTAACTTCCTCAGAGATAGAATGAGCATGAATGGCAGCAGTAAAACCCAAAGATAGAAAAGATGATCTCCAATAGTTGTTCTCTCTCTCACTTGTGTGAGCACTTCCTTTCTCACTCATGCGCCCCAATTGAGTGAGTGTGTGTAATAAATAGAGAGGCTCACTCTCTATTTATATTCTTTTGTTCACTTAATATCTTACTCTGTAATGTAGGCTTGAGTAATCCTAACTCAGTTATGTAGGCTCGAGTAACCACAACTAGGGTACAAATGACCCAAATTACATTAACTCACCAGGTTTGACTTCTCTAGGAGAGTCTAACAACCCTATCCCCCCACAACTGTGGGGACTTTAACCCTTGTTCAATAAAGAGGGTTACCCTCTATGAATTTAGATGACTTCTTTACATTAATGATTCTCCCGATAGGAACATCGAGGTATGACATGACTCAATTACATTACTGATACTTCACAACAAGAACATCAGGGTACAATACATAAGATATACAAGTGGATACATTTCGAAGTTAAAAATACATCAACACTCCCTATTAACTAGGAAGGTATGCTCTTGACACAAGTCATCAGCACAAGTCTTCTTCTCTGGATCATCACTGGATCATCATCAAAGCTATATCATCACTGGATCATAATTCATCACTGGATCATCATCAAAGTTGGATCATCACTGGATCGTCATCATCATCCCTGCTTCTGCTATCTCGATCAAATGGTGCTATCTCTTCATTCTTCTTGTCACAGGAAGTTTTAAAGAGCCATCCCTTTTTCATGTTAGTTGTAGGCCTAGCCTCCATGTATGTCTTCATCTTATTCAGCACTTATATCTGACCATGGGAGGAACACATCCAACAACCATGTCAGCAAGGCCTGCCCAGCACTCACATCTAACCATGGGAGAAACACATCCAACAACCATGTTAGAAAGACCCAACACTCACATATGACCATGGGAGGAACACATCCAACAACCATGTCTGAAAGGCCCAACACTCACATCAAACCATGGGAGGAATACATCCAACAACCATGTCTGAAAGGCTCAGCACTCACATCAAACCATGGGAGGAATACATCCACAACCATGTCAGAAAGGATTAGCACTCACATCTGACCATGGGAGGAACACATCCAACAACCATGTTAGATAGGATCTGCACTTACATCTGACCATGGGAGGAATAGATCCAAAAACCATGTCACAAAGGCTCTCAAAATCATCACCTCCCCTTAGAGGAAACCTTGATCTGGAGAACACCAAGCTTCTCCCTCAAGTACTCGAACTTCACTCTGGCCATTTCTAGTAGAGAATCACATCAGGGCTGATTACATCTAAGGATAACCCGCAAGCTTTTCTAGGACTGATTACATTTGAGGAAAACCTATAGGACCGTTTACATCTGAGCCACCTATGAGCTTCACTAGGATTTTATGCTCAAACAACCTGTCTCACCGGCTATGCTAGAACGCCCTCTTTTGAGAGATATAGATATGTATCACATACTGGAGATTCACTGCTCCTCTCTGCATCATAAAGAAATGAAAGTGAGATTAATAAAATCAAATAGTAGTGTTCAAAATAAACATACTACCTATCAGATATCTGAGCAAGTGGAAACATATTTTGCCTCGACTGTTCTCAGCGTCATGCAGGAATCCTTTCTGCTAAACCAAGAGATCACACCTAATCTCATATTGAAGCAGCACCCCAAGGTTTTATTCATATCAATGGCACCTCCTTCCCAATTCAAATATACATAACCCTCCAAGTTAATCTATTGATTCACCTTATACTTGAGCCCATAATGAATTGTACCCTTCAGGTACCTCACTGCATGATTTGCAACCATCAAGTGAACATGTCTCAATGTGTTCACAGCAAAGCAAATTTCTTGTCTCGTATTCGTCAGGTGTTATACCCAAATCATGTCACAACCATGTGATAAGACCCTTAACTCCCATGTTTTCCCTTAATCCCTGCACTTAGAGTGGAAACCTACTCTGTTTGTCAATTCTACATGAAAAAAATCAACACCGCGCTTTACCTGTGGCCCATGAGCGGTACCTTGCTTTCACTGCCTGTATCCTATTTTCCATAAGTGGTGCCACCGCCAATGTTCTTTGGTCCATAAGCGTTTCTCATCTAAACCGCTCTGTCACAAGAGAAGAAAAGAAGTACCATGGGTAAAATGAGAAAAAGAGAAGTTTCTCGAGGCTTCTAGATCATGAGCCTTGTGTCCTCCCTTATCCATATCATTATGGGTCAGTTGGGCTCGAGATCCCCCATCATAGGATCTTAGAGCCACCTCATCCATAAATCTCTCAACTATTCCTATCCATTGAACCTTATAAATATAAGCTCATGTCGATAGTTGAGGGAGAGAACTATAGAGGTATTGTTATGTTGTTGGATTGACCACTTAGCCCAAGCCATTGGAGAGCATAGAGAGAAAATTTGGAGCTTATGGGGATGAAGTGTTTGTTTCATGGAGATGCTTGTCGACACTAAGGAAATGGTTGTAATCTTCTCCATATATATTTAATGCAAAGTTGATTTCCATCCCATATTACTGTTGTTTTGATTTCACAGGTACATGTTAGATTCCTTAGTAATGAACATGGATAAGTAGATAATTTTTTGGTAGCTTTGTTGTGTTTTCATGTTTGATCTATTTGCAGGTACACAGGTTCACTATCGAAGCAGCATTCTAGGTGTCTACAACGTCTAGGGAAGGTCTTCATCCTTTGTCATTCACTCATTTGTTCTGGATCTGAACCATTTAGACCAAAGGAACAACTTCTATCCGCAGAAGGTGAAATAATCCTGGTTGCAAATCTGGTGACTCTACTAGGGAGTAGTACATTAATCAGTTAATCTAATCTTCCTCATCTCTTGAACTCTTGTCCAAATCCAGGATCCATCTCCAACTATCTTCAGTAAAATATTGCATCTAACTTAGTGAATTTTGGTTTGAAACTTTCAGATCTGTCCATATCTGAATTATTTCAACTTTTTATGCTCTTTTTTTCTATCAATCCATCAAATTTTTCCTTGATCAGAAGCATTTCTCACCCAAAACCGCTCTGACAAGACCCCTCCAGTGCGGTGCCAGGTAGGCCTTGTTCCAAGACTACTTTTTTCTCATTTTTTGCAAAAAATTTGGGTTGGTTTGTTTTCAGCCCTGCACTGTTAGGCTTGTGTTTTAGAATCTTATGCTTATGGTTTGAATTTCTGTGTTAAAATATTGGTTTGATTGAAGAATTCAGAAGCTACACTAGGCTTGTTGATCATTCATTTCCTTTTGTGCTTATTGGTTGTGTTTGTGAAAGGATTTCTTTTTTGAAAATATTAGGTGTTAGTGAGGTCTCTTTTCATTTATGTTATATAGATTGAAAGAAAAACAGTTCATTGGCATCTTGATTTTATTTTTGGTTTTCATAGAGGACTTATTTTTGCTTGTTTAAAAAGAAATTTTTTGACTGAGATTAGGTCATTATCATCATTGAGCATAAGA
Source organism: Pseudotsuga menziesii (assembly GCA_001517045.1). Classification (NCBI taxonomy): domain Eukaryota; kingdom Viridiplantae; phylum Streptophyta; class Pinopsida; order Pinales; family Pinaceae; genus Pseudotsuga; species Pseudotsuga menziesii. The sequence goes on along the minus strand of LPNX010644780.1, from coordinate 98,953 downwards.
CATTGGATCTCTTATTGGTCTCACAAGCTTTCAGGTTCTCTATGTTCTTTTGTCTCTTTTTCATTAGTACTATCTCATCAAAATAAAAAATATTGTAGTTTTAAGTTATATCTATCTATGTTTTAAGAAAAATAAAAAAATAGAGTGCATATGCATATAGTGTGCTTCTTGTTTTTCTTGTAGGAAAAGAGACTCTTCCCCTTTTGATTGCTTTCAGAAAAGAGAAATGAGTTTGGAAAGTGTTGCTTATCTTTGATTTGTTCAAGATTCTTGTTTGGAAATTTTTGGTTTTGAAACAAAAGAAAATACTCTCTTTCCCTCCAGTAGGTAGGCATACCACGAACAATAAAGTGAAATAATTGCATATGCATAGTGCATGGTTTTAATTTTTCTGTCAAAATTCCATGCATTCACCTAATCGTCCACTTTAAAATTAATGGTAGTTATAGCTTACAATTTACACAGCAATTCGAGTGATAGGTTAGAGACGTGTTTGAGTGTCGTTAAGCGTAGGAGTTGTCATTACTCGTCTGCATTACATCCCGGGACTCACGCGGTTCTTCCATGTACCGTTGATATATCGAACGAACTTTCACATACCCTTGATATATATAGAAAGGTACTTTATGTACTTGATTGTATATCGGAAGGCCCCTTTTGTATAGTTATGCATTAGACAACACTACTACCGATTTGAGCTCCCACATACCTTGCATATATCGGGAGACCCCACTAAGATACCTTATCGATATGAGAAAAGCCCTTTGGTCATCTTGCTTGGAGCCATACACTAAAAACAACATTTGGGGAGATTACTATGGATGTACCCTTGAGGTATATCGCGAGTGGCACCTTCTTGACAATCCTGGTGAGAGACCTAACTATCTAAACTCCTCCTATCATTTAAGTTTGATTGTTTGACCTATAGGTTGAGTAGAGAAATTTTTGGTGTGCATTCTAGTTTTTGAGACCCTAGGTTAGATAGGATCTGTACAAACTGGTTGAGCTAAGACAGTACAGAAGAGTACAAGGCTTACCACTCGATTTTATTCCTGTTTCAGGAGAAAATCCAATGGAAGCTATTGATCAAAGAGCTGCTACCACCTCCCAAGTGGGAGAAAATGTAATTGCAGAAAGTGGAGGACCATATCCTTCACACTCATCTCCCTTGGTCCAACAACATTCTAAGGGTAATAATTCATTCCATTCTCCCATAGAAGGTCATGTTGATGATACTACCCATTTGGATTATGGTCCCAATGCTCCATTTTGGGATACCTTTATATGGCAAGCCATTGCCTCATTTGGTACTCGTTTAAACTTTCCTAAAGAAGTTTCTCTAGATGAAGAAGAATGTATACAATACCATGTAGCCATTCTCCATGCACAGGAGATTGAAAATAAAATAGATGACATATTGGGCACACCACCATCACGCTCCACAGTTGATCCTATGGGATATCGGTCACTTGCCGATTCTATGAGACCCATTGAACCGATTCTAGATCGCACAATGAATCCACACAACCCAGGTCAAACTATCAATCACACCACCTCCCATATTATGTATGTTCCCAATCGTCCCAGGTCTTCCACACTTGGGGCTCAACCTTAAATTCTTGTTTTGTCATTACCTTCTAGTGTCGGGGGGCAACCCCCGGCATGGCCTACGTTATCTGGCACCGGAATTGTACCTAGTCAAGGACAGAGCTCTTGTATAGAGAAATCTATAGTTTATGTCCCTCCCACCCACACTAATGTGGTTAATCCCCCATCTAGTTCAGGTTATCCCTTGGGGGCACAACCTGTAACCAATCAAACCTCTTGGGGTTATGGTTGTACAAAAGATCAAGTACCTGTAGGAAACATTAATTATCCACCTAACCCTACAGGAATTCCTTATGCTGGAATTCCATATCATAGTAATACTTTCACACCATGGGGGAAACTTAACTCGTCCTACATGCCAGCTATGGGGGGGATACCCATTCATGCTGTGGGAGGTACCAGAGGACCGCCTTATGGAGGTACTCCCCCTGGGGGGCCTAATGGTCCTAGAGGGCCTTGTGGATTTCCTCATTATTCTCCTAATGGTCCTGGTGGTCCTGGGGGGCCTGGTGGCTTTCCTCCTAATGGCCCTGGAGGGTCTGGTGGCCCTCCTTCTAGTGGTTCTGGAGGCTCTGGAGGTTTACTTCCTAGAGGTCCTATAGGGTCTGGTGGTCTACCTCATGGTGGTATCGGTGGTCCTGGTGGTCCCAATGGTCCTGGAGGCCCTAGTGGTCCTAACGGTCCTAATCCTAAAATTCAACCCCTTGTGGGCGGATTTTCCAATAGTTCTTCCTAACAACAACCTATCTATCAGTATACTTACGGTCCTACTGGTAATTATATGCCATATCAATATTACCAGTATGTGCAACATAATCATTAGTTACCTTTCCTATCAACTTTGGACTTGCCTGATTTGTCCAAGTTGACTAATGACCCCATTCAACATAACCCCTCATGGCCTCCCATTCTGGTAAAGTTACCATCGGACATTCCAAAGTTCGATGGGAAGCAGGGAGACGTTCCAAAAAACAATGTAATGACATTCCATCTGTGGTGTTCTTCAAACTCCCTTATGGATGATTCAGGTCGTTTAAGACTCTTTCAGCGAGATTTGACTGGTATAGCCGTGAAATGGTATATTGAACTTTGGCAACACTCATTTGTGGATTTTGGCTCATTGGCAACTGTATTTCTTACGCACTTTCAGCTTCCTATTCGTTATGAAATGGGTACTGATATCTTAATTTCTCTATGACAGAACACCTCCACCCACATATCCGATCATATCCATGAGTGGAGAAGGTGGAGAAGACTTATTAAGGCTCCTATTCCAGATCAGTTATTAGCTGATTGGTTTACCAGATCTTTGTTGCCTCTGATTGCCCGAGATGTGGCTATGGGAAGTGCCATTACTGAAGAGAAATCCATTAGTTGAGCCCAGTATCTAGACTTGGATTATTCCCAATCTAGAACTTTGTATGAATTGATTCCTCAAGCTCCTCACCCAATCATTGATCTTTCAAAGCCACTAGCAGAAGTCCCTATTGATGGGATTGTTGGTTCAATCCAATCCCTGTTAGTAGAAAAACCTACCAAAAAACCCCAGACTACCACCCCTACGCCTTCGAATCCCAAGGTTTCCGTTGAGGTCAATTCTATTCAGAGTATTCAAACCTCCAGAAATAATAAAAAGAAGGGTAAAAGTAAAAATAAAAAACCTAGAAACCAACAGGAAAATCCAAAACCAACCAACAATGATAATGATAAAGGGAAAAGAAAAGAAAAATATCCATTCCTGCTATGCAAAAGTGACCATCTCACAAAAGAGTGTCCCCGCCGGGATGAATTCACCCATTTTTTTAAAACAAATCCCACACCCATAGTTCTCATATATCCTTTTCCCTCTCAACAACAACTGATAGACCACATGTCTAATTAGGGAAACTCTAGTTCATCTAAGGAAATTCATATGATTTCCTCAGATACCATTAGTCTGCAAACTTGAAGTCATAATTATGACAAACCCATAGATAAGAAATAAGAGCATTCTTCTTCAGGAAAAGCTCCCTCTACTGGTTCTCCCGAATCCTTGTATACTATCCCCCTAACCATCGAGAAGCCTACTCTCGATATAATTTTGCGTCCACCCAAGAGTACTCTTAGGAAAGTTGTTTTTGACCCTAATGCCCGAGCTACTCAATTTTATAATGTAGTTGAAGATCTTGCTCAGGCACCATGTGCAATGTCTACCTTTGAAGTTCTCCAAAGTTATCCTACACAATGCAAAAACCTGTTAACTACATTAGGATCTTTGGACCCAGACAATTCTAATTTGATTCATTTCAATGTTGAGAACTATAAGTCTAGACTACCTCACAAAATTTCTTTCCAAATCATTACGAAAGTAGTTGGAAAGAAAGTCTTTAGGATTGTCTTAGATGAAGGAGCTTCAACTTCGGTTTTGTCCATGTCTTGTTGGAAAGCTATCGGCTCTCCCAAGATTGTAACATCACCTATGAATTTGAAAACCTTTGATGGATAAGGTTTCCAACCCCACGATCTCATATCAGCCCTTGCAGTTGAGCTTGGGGGAAAAATTGTTTCTATTCAAGTAAAAGTAGTGGACACCCCGTTAGATTACAACCTCCTTCTATGAAGAAATTGGTTTTATGTCATGACTGTTATCGCTTCAGCAGTATTCTGAATAGTCCAATTTCCACATCTAAGAAGGATTGTTACTATAGATCAGCTTGATTTTTGTGCACCGGATGTTACTACCTCTACAACTAATAACATCCCTATGTTAGGTCAGTCCCCTCCTCCTTACCAGTCGATTGGGGTTGGCATATTGAAGGATTCATCCCTTATGGGGATTTTTCTATCCACTCCTCTTAACACAGACACAGCGACAGTAAATATGATTGCGTCATTTGATTGTGAACCCAAGGGAAAACAAATTGTTGAGTCCACATGAAGAAATGTACAACATCATTTAAACCCTTTCCGATGATCACACCGATGAGCTTCATCTGGTGGCTTCATATCCTTACCACCTGCCTTATTGGTTAGAACCATCTCTTCCTATTTTGGATTATTTCTCTAATAATTTTCCTTCCGATGAATCCATTATTGAGGTCATGAATACGAATGACTCCATTTTGGAGGATCACCATCATATATCCCTGTTCCTCCCCAACACTAGTTCAGTTAACCATGACTTTGCATCCTTGTTTTCCACTCATATTGTCAATGCACCTCAAAGTCCTATATTGTTGCAAGACATAGATTCTGAAGGAAACCTTTGCAACATTACTCAGATAAATCCGATTGACATATCAGCCAAGCCTGGTACCATCGAGCATCTTCATGTTGGGAAAAACTGCTCAATAGATGAATATGAAGCATACAAGACACTTTTCAAAGAATTTTGTGATATTTTTTCCTGGTCTTATGAAGAATTCCAAGGATAGACCCATCCATTGTGGTCCATGAAATTAAAACCTATCCCGTGGTTAAACCTGTCAAGCAAAAACTAAGGCAATTCCATCCACGAAAGGCCGCAGCTATTAAAGCTAAGATAGAGAAACTTCACAAAGCTGGGTTTATTTATCCTGCACCCTTGACAAAATGGGTATCAAACGTTGTCCCTGTGAATAAAAGGTAGGGCACCATTAGAGGCTGTATCGATTTTAGAGATTTGAATAAAGCTTGTCCCAAGGATAACTTTCCTACTCCATATATCGATCAGATTATCAACAACTGTGTCAGAAGTGTCATCTTCTCATTCATGGATGGATTTTCTGGCTATAATCATATTGAGATATTACCCATTGATCAACACAAGATGACATTTATTTACCCATGGAGAACCTTTTCATATAGGAAGTTACCATTTGGCTTAAAAAATGCTGGAGCCACTTTCCAACGTGTGATGTCCTATTCGTTTCATGATCTTAAACATATTGTTGAACCGTACCTTAACAACTTCCCTGCTCATTCACAGCGACGAGAGGACCACCCTAGTCATCTTAGATATATTTTACTGAGATGTCGGCATTATAATACACGGCTCAATCAGCATAAATGTGTTTTCTGTGTTGAGACATGACGTCTGTTAGGTTTTGTGGTCTTTAAGGATGGAATCTGGATAGACCCTTTGAAAATTGCCACCATTTTAGCTCTACCAGCCCCAACCAATCTTCTCGAACTCCAAAGTTTGCAAGGGAAGGAAAAATTTCGCCGTCGTTTTGTGTGCAATTTTGTAGAGAAAACACATGGTTATATGTGTCTCCTTAAGAAGGACACTCTGTTCTTTTGGGATGACCAAGCCCAAGGCGCCTTTGATAATATCAAACACACTCTGACTCATTCACTTGTGATAAACCCCCGCAGATTATTCAAAGGACTTTCTCTTGTATATCGCTGCCTCCGCTACTACCATGGATATGGTTTTGGTGTAAGAAAATACCAATTCTCGGGAGAACGTGATTTACTAAGGTAGTAAGAATCTTATGGATTCTAAAACCTAATATTCATGCATGGAGAAGTTAGCATTGGCCACGGTCATTGCTGTAAAAAACTTTCGTCACTACATCTTGCTCCGCACAACTTTTGTATTGGCAGACCAGAACCCTATGTATTACATCCTGACTCGTTAGGTGCTCGGAGGCAAGTACTCCTAATGGATAGTCATACTACAGGAGTTTGATCTGGAATTTGCGAGAGCCACATCAAAGAAATCCCTGGTCTTTGTCAAGATCATGTGTGATATTCCCTATGATTCGATGGAATATGAGCCCAGTTATTCATTTTCGGATGAATTCTTGTTCCTCATAAGCACTACTGATCCATGGTATGAATATTTTCTTATTTATCTCCAAACACAAAGATTTCAGCCAAATCTATCCCATGATGATGGCCGCCGTATCTGTCACCACACGAAATACTACATCATCCTGAATGATACCTTGTATAGACGTGGGATTGATTCTATTCTCTAGCGATGCCTCACCCATGAGGAAGTTGAACATTTGTTAAATGATTTCCACTCTAGAGCATGTGGTGGTCATTTATCTGGGATGCCTACAGCCCAGAAAATCCTTCGCAGTGGCTATTTCTGGCCTTCAGTTTTCAAAGACTATCATGAGGCTGTTAAGAAATGCCCACCTTGTCAACATTTTTATCCCAAAAAGCACACTCAACCTGCTCTGCTACACCCCATCATTGTCGTTGTCCCATTTTCCAAATGGGGGATTGATTATATGCATTGTAATCCTACCTCAGTCGAGGGGCATGGTTACATCATCGTAGCCATTGACTATTTTACAAAGTGGGCTGAGGCCATGCCTACATATGCGAAAGATGGTAATACTGCCACTCTCTTCCTGTTCAATCATATCATAGCTAGATTTGGAGTCCCATAGTCCATAGCTATTGATCACGGATCACATTTTCATAAACAAATGATGGAGGAACTAAGTGCCAAGCTAAGTTTTTGCCATGAAAACTCTATGCCATATTATCCACAAGCTAATGGTCAGGTAGAGGCCATTAACAAAGTTTTTAAAACTATGCTTCATCAGATGGTTGGAGACCATAAATCCAACTGGCACCATATCCTTTTCTCTACTCTTTGGGCTTACAGGCAGTGAAAAAAGCTACTGGTTTCTCACCTTTCCAGCTTGTCTATGGACTCAAAGTTGTCTTACCAATTCAATGTCAGATTCCATCCTTGAAACTTGTCGTCGAACTTCTCCTAGACACTTCCACAGAGGAAGATATATTTTTGTACTTGAATAACCTTGACAAAACTAGGAAGATGCTACCTTGGCTAATGAGGCACATAAGAAATGCATCAAGGCGCAGTATGATAAATCCGTCCAACCTTGTGCCTTTAATGAGCGTGACCTAGTTTTGAATTACGACCAGAGATATGAAAAACTAGGGAAAGGAAAGTTCGAGTTCATGTGGTACGGTCCTTTTGTCATTTCTAAAGTTTTAAAGAAAGGGGCCTACAAGCTCATTGATTATGATGAAATCCCTTCAGGACAACCTCGCAATGGGTTGTACCTGAAGAGGTACTTTCCTAGATCTCTCTTGGATAGTATCTTGTATATATGTATATTCCTTAACTTTCAGTGTGCTTTAAGTATTTTCAATATGGTTTTGAGTTTAGTGTCCGTATCTGTTTATACCATGTTTTGTTCATGAAAAGCAAATGTATTTCTACGGCTTCGCTGATGGTACTTGCCGCCACACCTTGAATATTGCATCAGCTACTTAGGTTCTCTATTCCCTAGCTGATGATTTGGTCAGTTCAAGAGTGGTTTGTATTGGTCCTGCTACCAACAACATTACTGAGTATCGAGCAGTCATAGGTCTTCTGACTGAAGCTGCCTTCAAGGATGTTCACAATTTGGCAGTCTTGATGGACTCACAACTCATGGTTTTCCATCTAAACCATGTTTATACCATTAGGAACCCTATGCTTCTCCCCCTCTTCCGGAGGGTATGCTTGTTAGAAAGATAATTTGAAACAATCACCTATAGGCATATCCCTAGGGAACATAATGTAGTTGCTGACTCATTAGATAATTACATCCTAGATTGGCATATTGCCCATTCATGACATTAAAATAAANATATATATATATATGAACATGTTTACAAAAAAAGGTCACGAGACCTCATCTGAAGCACGTAGGCTTTCAGGTAAAAATCACCATACAAAATCCTGAAGCTATCAGCTTTCAGTAGATACATCATGCATACATCATCTAGTGATGCTCGTAGTAGTCTGCTAAACCAACCTGGTACTCCCATTGTAGGTCTCTGATACCTCAGAGGGAGGTCATTAATGGAAGCATCAGGGATGTCTAGGTTCAACCTCTCCAGGTTCTCCTCTAACTCCCCGGTCACATCGTAACCCTGTGGTACAAGATGGGCTCCGGCTTGTCTATCCAATGGGGAAGCTCCCCTAGACCATGCTGCTCCAATGTCTGCATGAAAATATTCATGTTTTGTTACTTAACATAAAAAATCTAAAACATCAAAAACATAAAAAATATTATTTCTATTTTAGGGTTTTTTACTTCTTAACGATGTCACCCCACTGTCCACCAGGTCGAAGCAGTAGTTCAAGGTCTCCACTAAATTCTGTATCCACATATGCATAATCGTCTACCATGAGGATCTGATCTCTCAACCATCGGAAGAACGGGTCACCGAACTTCACCTCCCCCCTACCCGCTCCAGTATGGGCCATAATCTGGACCCACCTCTGCATGCGAGGGTCCCGCGCTCTCAGCTCTGTAAAGACCATTTGGGGTCTCATCTGTGACACCTGCTCGAAGAATAAGAAGGATAGAATGCAACCAAAACTGAAATGCTTTAGTTCCCCCTACCGACACTTAGTCAGCTAATCCTTGAATATCAGAAGCAAGGATTTCACCTAGTTAAATACTGTAGGTGCCATGGCCTCTATGGAATAGAGCATATGTGATCTAGAATCCTGGTGCACTCCCTGGATTCATGGGGACTTCACTTAGTGAAATTGTCACATAGCACATGCGATCATGGGATATTAAAAAATACCCTTAATTTCTAGGGATATTGAACCAAACTCTTTTTGTTGAAACCCCCTCCCAATACTGAAAACCTCCTTCCCACCCCTTTTTATGCCTCAATCCTTATAAACCACCCTACCCACCCCCACCTTAAACCCCTCACCCCCCCAATACCTGCAATATATTGGTTCAATTTTTTATAATCTTAAAACCCACAATATGAACTAACATGATAGGATATTGGTCAACAAGTGAATCCCACGTGAAGTGCCTCGATTTCCACCACTCTCTGCATGGTAAACAATACAGTCTGTAGAGGTCTGTCCATCACTACTTTTATGGGGATTTTCTTCCCCAATGTCCTTGTCCCAGGAATACAGTGATGGTTTATCAACTCTTGTGTAGTGATGTCCCCTCCGCAGGAACCAGTCAGTGACATGGGAGCACCCTGTCTTGAAAGGCCAGTAAGGAAGTATATATCCTCTACCTCAACTATCAGAATATGAGCCCCAACCTTGAAATGTTGTTGCTCTGGATTCCACATCTAGAGTATATGCTCTAACAATCGCTCATGCGATACCATGCTGGGTGTGCGAAACAATTTTAGGAGTCTGCAGTCTCTCAATGCGGCTATACAACCCACATTTCTTTCGGCAAAGGTGTCATCATTGTCATGCTATCTCTCTTTTCATATGACCATTTTTTATCAGCTAGAACCTGCTAAAAAAAATCACAAGACCCATTAGAATAATTCTTAATCATTCAAATCAAATGAAATGGTCTAGTTTTTCTTATGTGAATATTATTACATCTTCATGGCTGGCACCGCCTGTGCACTGTTGAAGACAGGCGGTGGCACCACCTATGCACTTTGTTTTCAGCACGGTTCTAGCGAGGTACAACGTATCCCGCAAGGGATAGGAGGGGTGCTGGCTTCCATGATTTTAGGGCTTGCCATACAAGCCCAAAACACCATCAAAAGTCAAAATTTAAGGCATAAGATGAAAGAGTAGGGTCTAGGATATTACCTAGAACTGACGGCGCTCGAATCCGATGGTGGAAACTCCCGATATCAGCAATTGAAGATTTGGCTAGGAAGGTGCTCTAAATGCTCTCCACTATGGTTAAATAGTTAAAAAAAAATATTTTTCACTATTTACATGACTTTTATGCACATTTTTGGGTTTGACATGCTATAGTTTTGGTTTAAAATCACTTATTACTCAAAATCTATCAGTTGTAATCCCTTAATGTTAGTTATTGGCGCATTTAACACTTGTTTTGAGTCATTGCAGGATAAAAGAACAGTAGCAGTAAAGTTTTGGAAGTTTGTTTTTTGACTTTTTCGTACTACCATAAAACGAAAAAATTCATTCATCATTTATTACGACACTTTTGTCATGCTCTCAAAACTCAGTATTGAAGGTCCGAGTCCATTCTCATTCTTTTCAGGCTCGTAAAATCTCTCATTTTGAAAAAAGACCTAATGGAGTCTTCTTTAAACTCTTTTCGGGCTCCTTAAATACAAAAAGATTGTCAAGTGATCTTGTCTTCTTCACGCTCGTTAAAGCATTTGAATAGTTGTCTCTCCGACGGTAGGTTATCTCTTTTTCGGTTCGGATAGACTATTTATGAAAAAGAAACACTCCAGCCAATCATGACTTGAAGAGTTCTCTAAGGTATGATTTTATAATTTTTTGGGATTTAGGGACTAAATCATACGAAAAAGGACCCTTTGGAGTCTTCTTCTGTGGTCATTCAGACTCTCTAAACATGAATGATACCAAGTTTTCTTTCATTGGACTTGTTAAATTAAACATTGAGAGACCCATTTTTGGGAACGAACCCCTCCTCTCTTAGGTTTGCAAAACATATGTGTTTGGACTTGTATTCAGATGAGCTATACTGAGTGTTTGTTACCCTCTTTGAACTTGTAAAACCAAAAAGAGGCACTCATCAATCATGATGGGGGAAATGGGAAGGGAATCATTTTTCAAATAAATGGCAGTAGTTTGTCGTTACCTTTGAACATGGAACTTGTCTGCATATCATTACAGTCAATTGGGTATTCAACTGATGTCCGTGATGATCCACTTTCATGAGTCATGTCACTCCTTTGAGCCTTTCAAAAGAATGCATTGTCCATTGTTGCATTGTGTGTTTGTCCCGTTTAGTCATGCTGCCGAGTCTTTTGTCGTGCCTCCCGATGTTCAAAGGGAAGTTTAAGAAGTTTTACGTCTGCAGTCAAAAAAGTCTCTATGTCAGTACTTTTGAGTTTGTCCTTTGGTTACTACATTCACATCATTCCAAAACTATGTTCCAAGTTTTGTGTCATCGATGTGGGACTCATCATGGCCTTCCTTTGACGAGACTATTCCCATCGACATCAGCTCATCATCCGAGAAATAGTCTTAGAAACAAAACTTAGTACATTCAGATTTGTATGCCCTAATGATAGATTCTCTTGCTCTCAACATAGGTTCACATCATTGACCTTTGATTGATAGAATCGACTGGGTGTTCGACATCAGGACATCTATTCACACTCAATAGATTGTACTAGGGTACCTTGGGAATCATTGACATCAATGGTGATCTCCCTCGCACTTGTTAATGGTTCACATCGCTGGCCGGTAATCAAGTGGTTTCTAGCATGTTCGACTTCAGATCATTGTAATCACATGGATAGAATCGTACTTTGTGGAAGACGAGACGAACACCCTGGGTATTTGTTTAGCGCTCATTGCTTTCCCCAGGTTGCAATGGAGCTTTATATATCTAGCATGGATCCACACTTGTATGCTTGTGGCTATGCTCAAATTTGCATCTATATGACAT
>LPNX010644780.1:50617-86711 GCA_001517045.1 Pseudotsuga menziesii | reverse complement strand
CAGCTCCATATTCAGTCTCCATTGTTGATAATTTTGCATGATCAATTGTTAATTGTTGTGGGTGAAATTAATCTACTGCAGGCCTGAATTTCTACAGATCTATGTTGTATGTCTGGTCTCTATGTCCAAGTTTGAGTCCTCTATCACATGGATCTACGTTGTATTCTAGTAGCCATGCTTTTTTATTCCTCTCATGGATCTGTTTTGTATTGGTCTGCAGCCATGAGTTGGTTACATATGTCTATGAGTCAAAAATATTGATGTACTATAGATGCTTACTTGACGACATGCTCCGATCGAGCTGACATTTTCATCTCGAAGTGCAACTTGTTCTCTCAAATATCTTGTTTATCATATCCCTCTAAGTCTCATGCTTTGAGGGGCATTTTGTTATACCCAAATCCTATCACCACCATGTGATAATACCCTTAACTCCTATGTTTCCTCTTAATACCAGCACTTAGAGTTGAAACCTACTCTGTTTGTCAATTCTACATGAAAAAAATCAGCAGCGTGCTTTACCTGTGGCCCATGAGCGGTACCTTGCTCGCACCGCCTATATCATGTTTTCCATAAGTGGTGCCACTACCTATGGTATTTGGTCCATAAGTGTTTCTCATCTAAACCACCCTGTCACAAGAGAAGAAAAGTGGTACCCTAGGTAAAATGGGAAAAAGAGAAGTTTCTCGAGGATTCTAGAGCATGAGCCTTGTGTCCTCGCTTATCCTTATCATTGTGGGTCAGTTGGGCTTGAGATCCCCCATCATAGGATCTTAGAGCCACCTCATCTACAAATGTCTCAACTATTCCTATCCATTGAGCCTTATAAATACAAGCTCATGTCCATAGTTGAGGGAGAGAACTATAGAAGGTATTGCTATGTTGTTGGATTGACCACTTAGCCCAAGCCATTGGAGAGCATAGAGAGCAAAGTTGGAGCTTATGGGGATGAAGTGTTTGTTTCGTGGAGATGCTTGTCGACACTAAGGTAATAGTTGTAAGATTCTCCATATATATTTAATGTAAAGCTGATTTCTGTCCCACATTACTGTTGTTTTGATTTCACATGTACATGTTGTTAGATTCCATAGTCACTAACATGGATACGTAGATGATTTTCTTGTAGCTTTGATGTGTTTGCATGTTTGATCTGTTTGCAGGTACATAGTTTCACTATCAAAGCAACATTCCAGGTGTCTATGGCATCCAGGGAAGGTCTTCATCCTTTGTCGTTCACTCATTTGTTTTGGATCTGAACCATTCAAACCAAATGAATAGCTTCTATCCGCAGAAGGTGAAATATTCCTAGTTACATCAGGTACATCAAGGACCCAATCATCTGACTATACATTGTAGCATCAACCGACTCTGATGAAGAATCACTCAATAGCTTTAGGTTCGATGGCATAGGTGTGGTCATGGCCTTGTAGTCCATCATCCCAAACCTCTTCAGGATCTCTACTGCATACTTCCCTTATTCCAGGGAGATTCCATCTGCACTCTGCCACACCTCCATTCCTAGAAAGTAGTGCATCATATCCAATTCCTTCATCTCGAACTCGACGACAAGTCTCCTTCTTGCAACTTTAATGAGTTCCTCTTTTCTGTCAAGAAAAAGTCATTGACATATAACAGGAGCATCACTGGTCTTCCACCTTCAACCTTGAAGAAAAGGTTGGAATCCGCTTTACTCTCAGTAAATCCTAGAGTCATCAGTAAGTTGTCCATCCTGTTGTATCATGTGGAATCTCAGGATATTATGCAGCCACTCCCTTTGAAGCGGAGCATCATTCTCTCTCTGCCTTTCATACTCTATGCATTGAAACATTATGTACTAGAGTGACAAGTAGCTTCCTATGATACTAATATTCTATGTATCCATCTAGGGTCACTGGATATGAAGATCCTAAACCTTTTCAAAATTTCTTGTCACACTCATCTCTAAGCCTGTCATCCTCTACAGGCTTTCATCTTCAACCTTGTAGCAAAGGTTAAGATCTTAACCACACTATGTGATATTCAAGCTCCTCATGTATGTGTTATCCCATGGGTGTCTTATGAGCTTGTACACGGCCTTCTTTCATTTGCACACATGATTTTTCCTGACATGTGTCTTAACTTCTAGTTCCTACAAATGTCTCTTCGTAGTCTATGCCTTCTTTCTCTGAGAAGCCTCATGTTATGAATCTTGCCTCATATCCCACGATGTTTCCATATAATGCATGTTGGATCATATAGATTCATATGGAAGACAATACAGACTTCCCTTTAGGTCTCAATATTGCATCCTAGACATCATTCTTCTTGAACTGGTATTCTCCTTCCCTTTATTCTTGGCTACTTCTTCATAGCTGGAAGGTTCTACATCAATGGTGTCGTTCAATAGTGCCACATAATTGCATTCGTCATATTATTCTCCATTCTCGAATTATTTCCCGAACTGTCGTCACTTGTTCTTTAGAACAAGTATCGTCCTTCTTTTCTTGTAGGTGATTGTACGTGATCTTTTCTACAATTCAAATGCATTAGTTGTATTCTTAGAAACATTTCATAAAGAATATTTATAATGGAAAATTCTAATGCATAAATATATAATCATGCAACTATTTTAGCCAATACAACATTCATCCATATCTCACAGAAACTTTTCTAGATGCCTTCCATCTCTACCAAGACAACATTGAGATTGTACACTAATCCAATATGTTAGCAAAGAGGTTTCATTCTAGATAAGTAGCAATGGATAGTTGTATAGCACCATGGGCTACTTACCCATCACATGCACATTAGTAGTATAATGTCATTAATGCAAACATTCTATCATGCACAACACATCAACTTAATATAAACAAATATATAACAAAATAATATCATGAAATGATAATTGAATACTTATCTTTATTTGTTTTGTGAGTAGACTCCTTCTTGAGCCTTCAGCTTCATCATCTTCTTCATTTATAACAACATCATTTCTTATCAAAATGCTAATATGGATAATAGTTTCTTCAAAAATTGGTTTCTTTGTATTCCTCATCGTGAGCGCTTGATATTCAGTTGCTCCCATCTTTTCTTCTCTTATTATGGTTCGAGCTTCATCTTGTGTGTGCTCTTCCGAGAGTCTGTTGAAAGTAATCACTTCCTTCAGGCACATATTCCTTGAATGAATGAATCACATGATCCTGGGAGACCAGTTAAGGTGGTTATCACAACGTCTGCATTTTATACTTCTTCATCCACTGCTTCAAGTTGTTCTTTTATTTAAGAGACCCTTGTAAAGTATGAATGCATGGTCTTTGCATTTTGGATCTTCATATTCTTCAACTGGTTTCTCAAATTCATCTTTTGATTTATGTTCTTCCCTGCAAATATCTTCGTCAAGGAATCAAACATATCTTTAGGTGTCTTTAGGGAAGACACTTCTGGTATAAGGTGATCCTTGAATTAGCAATGATCTTCTTGGCCTTGACCAAGTTCTTCTTGTGTAAGACTTTTAGCCTCATCTACCTCTAGATCTCAAACCTCTCCACTTATGTAGGTGTCCAATTCATTTTCTTCAAGAACCAGTGAAATCCTATACTTCCATGCTTGGAAGTTTTCAGCTTCACCAAGATTGTCACCAATCTGGTGTGATTAGTCATTTTGAAATGAGAACACCAACTGTAAATAGAAAAATATTAGATCTTACCGATTTGAGGTGTTCATCCTCGTTCCGGAGCTCGTTGATCTAGGGTTTGTTAAAGAAAACCTAATTTTCAAAACTTGGAATTTCAAACTTATTATTGGATAGAAATATATTCCTCTTCAAGGTGAGCTATCCAATGTACTCCTTTTCTGAGAACACTGGAGGGAAGCTCCCGAAACAAGAATCCCTAGTTTACCAATTTCTTTGGAGAAAATACCTTATACTGTTTCTGCGGTATCTCCAAAAGTAATGCTCCTCTGTGTCTGAAATTTTGTATTGAGATAACCTCATCTATTCTCTTTCCAACAGCACAGGTTTTACCAGAATTGGTTTCACCAATTTGGAATTATGATAGTTTTCCCAAGGTGATGTATTTCATGATTGTTTAGCATAGCAAACTTGTAATGACTGCCATGTGTCCCTGTTTCATGATCACGGTTTGAAACTTGTAACACCAAAAGTAAAATCCTTTCCCTATCTAGAACATCTTGATAAATTTAATTTGGACCATTGTAGCCCAAGATATAGCAATTCTCCCTAGGTGTCCTCTTTAGGGATGAATTGTGGAAGAGACTCGAACCCTGATTTGGAGGAAACATATTTCTTAGAATATCGTAAATCTGAGGCTGAAATATTTTCACACGGTACATCAATATTTTATCTTCGGCCTGTGAAAATTTTGGCTCCTGAGACTTCTTCAATCTCTATATATAGCAAATGTACCAAAACTACCCGTTTTAGTATTTTAGGGTTTTTCAGGCATGGGGTTAAACTAGGGTTTGAATTTCATGGAGTTTTACCCTATCAAAAATCTTGACCTTGGTATCTAAACTTTGATTTTGATGAGGAGAGAAATCCTATAATGGGCTCACTAAAATATTCCACTTATGTGAAAAGCCCTAATTTCCCACAGCAAAAACTGAAAATGTTCAGAATTAAATTCTGCTTCGACAGAAAGATGTGCCCTTCAATGGCCCACTCTCTATTTATATTCTTTCGTTCACTTAATATTTGACTCTGTTATGTGGCTCGAGTAATCCTAACTCAGTTATGTAGGCTCGAGTAACCACAACTAGGGTACTAATGACCTCACTTACATTAACTCACGAGGGTCGACTTCTCTAGGAGAATCTAACAACCCTAGTGCCCCATAACTAAGGGGACTTCAACCCTTGTTCAATAAGGAGGGTTACCCTCTATGACTTTACATGACTTCTTTACATTACTGATTCTCCCTATACGAACATCGGGGTATGACATGACTCAATTACATTACTGATACTTCCCGATAGGAACATCGAGGTACAATACATAAGATATACAAGTGAATACATTCGGAATTTACAAATACATTAACACAGCGCTTTGTCTCTATAGAAAGGGTAGTGGCGTTGCACTTTACTAGTGGGAAAAATGTGGTGTTGTTGAGGGTACAGTAATTTCTAATATGGATAGGGTGCGGTGAAGCTCCAAGAGAGAGAAAAAAAATACGCCAAGAGAAGTCTGTTCCGTCTTTGAGGCTTCGTCACTGTCCGAGTGTGGCTTGTGCTTTTCACTGTGTGAAAAGGATTACCCACACAAGGATGAGGCTCTGATACCATGTTAAATGTTAAAGATTACAAAAGACTAAAAGATAAGCACAACATGGCAGAACACAAAATGGGCATAAAGATTGCATGGACAAAATGAATTGCCTTCACAATAATAAGCAACATTATTTATAAGACTACATAATAGAAAAACCATAGGTAAATACGATGGGTCACATAATACCTTGGGTCACTAATTTTAGTGAATGTGACCAACTCAACTAGTCAACTAACTATCTAATTAATGCACAATTGATAGTAGTCACTTCAAAACTAAGTGATTAATGCACTATTGATAATAACCCATTGAGATTACAATTCTTAACATAGAAGCGCTAGGTTGCCATACAATACAAATCAAAGAATTAATTCAATAATTTCACAATACAATCATTTCAACAATTAACCAAATCGTTTAAACAATTAACCAATAATTGTTTTAGTTTAATGTTAAAATTCAATTAGTCTATATGTGGTAGAACCAATAATAGATTAGTGACCACCAATCAACCATCTATTGGCTCCTTGCGATCATGCTATCCTTCAACGGGAAATATCAGACATGCAATCGCAAATAACTTCAACACAGGAAAGTGTTGAGAAAAGGAAAGTGTTGATAAAATACATTGCGATTAGGATGAACTTCTAGCCTTCCTCCTAGGATTTAATAGTACCAACAAAGATGGTGATAGGCCTAATCCCTCAACCAGCACAACACATATTAAGTGAAATCAGATTGATTGAATGCAATGCAATTTGAAAAGGCTTTCTTCTTTAAAGATGACATTTATAAGTCATTTGGTTTATGCTTTCCCTACAATGGGCCACTATTGTGATATGATATGATATGAAATAATGGACAATTGGTAGTTGAATGAGTGGCGATTGAGCAATTCTGTTAAAGTAGTCACTGGAAGTGCAAATTCTTTATGCACTACCCCTAGGAAATAAGAAAAAGGAAATCAATCTCTTGAAATATCCTAGTTCTGTAGAGGTTTATGGAAGAAAATAAGCTAAGCATTGGTCAAAGTGGTAAAGAGGGCTATCTTGATGAGGCTTTAAATTTGCTCAATCCATTAGGATAAAATATCTGTACAAAACCTGGCCTGTCCATGTATAACAGTTCCTTGAATGGGTGCTCACAATATGATAGCTTGATTCATCGTAACGAGTGTTTGGATTTGATGGAAAACAAGAACATTAACTAATAAATGTGTAGGTGTTAGTGAAATTGCAGCATTTCTCGAACGTTTTCATAAGGAAATTTAAAATACTTTAAAAGTGGGATTAAAACAATTCCATAAGCAATAAAGAAATGAATAAAACAATTAATTGGTGGAATTCCATTAGTGAATGAATTCCATTAAGCCGAATTCCATGAATGAATGAATGAATTCCACTAGTTAGGGTATCGGTTAAGATCTTTTTTCTTAATATATTAATATTAAGTTCTATGAAAAGAACTCATGGGTTGAAACCCTGAATCAAATAACATCTAGGCGTTCGAGAGTTTCTTTAAGGTAATCAGAATACCTTGTTCAAGATTGAAAACCTTGTTCGTAAGGGTGACGCTTTTCCATTCCGCTTACCTGGAGCTGCTCGACCCTTCCAGAGACGACCGATGTTCTGGCATTCCGCTTACGTTGAACTCTTGACTTTGCTTCCAAATGTTGCAGACAATATTTACTGAAGGAATGTCAGCAGGCGAGTTAGGTTATAAACAACATCTACTCAATGTTAAGAAGTAGACTCCATAAGTACATAAGGAGCATGGAATCTAGCATGGAGGAGCATGGAATCGAGCACCTCTTTGGTCGACGATGACCTTTTGCCAACCATCACCTTCTGCTATAAGATTTCCATCAAAACTCTCATGAAATGCTTAAACATAAGGCCAAGTTCTGGATAGTTACAAACTAATGAAGAGGAACGTCAAACTCTCCCATACATTGAGAATAATTTACACAGTGTTGCAGGGTTCTCAAAGGCATGAAACCCTCGCAAAGCAGCGCCGACAGAGCCGAGCACCCATATTAACTAAGCAAACGAAAGAAGTCCTGAGTAAGGCAGGTTTGGAATTGAATGCATGCGTCCCATTGCATTAACAGCAGAGTGCTGTAACACATTAATAATTCCATTAAAAAATTTAAAGCGAATTATTAAAGTTTATATCTAATCACATAGAATGCATGCATGCACCTATGACACTATGTTGCGTATTCAAGAATGGGAAAAATATCCGGTGGTAGTTGTCATTGTTTATTTATATAAAACATGCTACGGATTGATATAATGTAATATCATATCTATATAGTTGTGGCTGGATAGGGTTTATAGGCATCAAATGATTAAAAAATAGTTATTAAAGGGAATACATTATGGAATTTCTGTTTATATTCTTTATATTTTTTTTAGTTTAATTGTGAGTCTACCCTAAATCTCAAATAAACATAGTTTGTGGTTGGATCACTTTTATAGGAATCATTTATGAAATGGAAGACACTTGGAAATATTTTCTTATTCCTCGTATCTTTGTAGTTAAAAGGGTTTAATTCTGAGTTATCCATGACTATCTACATGTTATCACTAACATTCTTCATGTTTTCCATTTATCAATTATAAGTTATCTTTTATATTCTTTTTATTTTTATCTAGCATTGACCTAGTTATATGTCATTAAAATCAATCTCTACAGTATATGAAAAAACATAGATGGTAGTCCACGCCAAATATCAAATAAAAACATCTATCTACTTAAAAATACATCAACTAAATAAAATATAATATTAATATTGTAAATGATTACATAATGACATATTAGTTTTAAAAGATATAAGAAACTTACAAACTCAAAACAAGAACGATATAAGAAAATATATAAATATAAGAAAATATTCAACCCTCATAAATTTTGTAAAACAAAATGATAAATTTAAAAAGTAAATTAAGTACATACCGTACCCTTTAAGCTTAACCCAGTGTCCTTTTGCCGTACCACAAGCAACGTTTATGCCATTCCTTATAACGGGTCCATTCAATGGCAATAACGATTTTGTCTATTTTCAAAACTTGATAATAACAGCTAATAGGAACGCCAATAACATGTAGACCCACCCACTGTACAATATAGCATAATCAGAACTTGATAATATTGCCTAGGTTCCTTCAGCTAATAATAACGCCAGAACTAAAATGAAATTGATACGGCTTTTAAAAAGATTTAAACCATAATATAAACCTCGTGGACAATAAAATGCCAATATATTAAAACAATGGCCAAAATTCTTGGGCAGTCCCTTACATTAATGAAAAATTATTAAGCAGGAAATGCCCAGTGTTTTGAACCTTTATACATTAAAAGAACTTGTGTATAAAGGTGTGTAAAATATAATTACGCTGTGAGGTTTTCCCAGCCGCCTTTTGCCATTCCTTTCAATAATAATAACGTTTATGGCATTCCTTCAAACGGGTCCATGGAAGGTCCTGTGACATCTGTAACGCCTACGTTGTCCATTCCACCCATTGTACCACCCTTTCGATGTCTCTAAATGTTCTTTAAAGGTTGATACTGCAAGTAGTTTATACCACATCGGTGTTCATAGCGGCCAAGTAGAGATTAGACCAGCATTGATAAGGACGTTCCACACTTCATATTCATGAGAGAAGAACGACAACAAAGGAGAAAAAAAAGGGTGCTTTTCTCTTTTATTTCAGGTTAGATAGAAAATGGTAGATAAAGAATGTTAAGAATTGTAATCTCAATTAACCACTATCAATAGTGCATTAATTGGTGAGTTAGTTGAGTAGTTGACTTGGTCACATTAAGTAGAATTAGTGACTCATCATATTTGATAATTCATGGTATTTACCTATGGTTTTGCTGTTATTGAGTCTTATAAATACTGCTACTTAATATTGAGAAGGTAATTCCATTGCCCACCCAATCAATATGCCCTTTGTGTTTCAAAAATAAAAATTAAAAGCAACAAAAGAAGAAGACCTGCACCCAATTCCTCGATGTGTTCAGGATTCAATGGAAACTTCCTTGTGTGTGTGCTTTCCACTATGTGAAAAGGCTTACCCAAACACACCGAGACAAGGATGAGGCCGTAAGCTCTGATACCATGATAAAGAAAACAAACAAAGCAGATTCAAGTCGGAAACACAATGGGAGAAGGTATTCAATTTGCCCATTGTGTTTCTGTCTTGAATCTGCTTTGCTTGTTTTCTTTATCATGGTGTAAGAGCTTACAGCATGATACTTGTCCTAGTGAGTCTCTTCACATAGTGGAAAGCACACACAAAGAGGTTTCCATTGAAGCATGAACACATCGAGGAATCAGGTGTATTTTTTTTCTTTTTTTTGTCTCTTGGGTACACCTTTTCACAAAGTGGAAAGCACACACATGCATAGATCCAATCTTATTGGAGGTTGTGATCTAGACAAGAAGATCGATTCTTGAAGATGGTGCTACCATAAGCACTACTAGAAGAAATTGAAGAGGTAAGAAATTTGTTAAGATCAAAAGGGTTATGGAAAACATTTGGTGGAGATGATTATGATTTATCTGCAGTCAAAGTAAGTAATTTGTTAAAATTACAAGATTTGTGGCATTTCATACTTGAAGAAAATCCTAGATATCCAGATTCACTTAAAGCTTTAATGGGCTCCAAAAAGAAAGAAGGAAATTTTTTGCCTTATGTCTCATACAAGAAATCATGGACTGTTCACTATTTTCATTATATTGTAGAAGCTGATACTCCAAAAAGAGCATGGAATATGCCAAAAGAAGAAAGTGACTTTGCAAGTAGCTCAAAGCACTAGGAATCCCATAGTGAAGTGGAAGACATTAAATAAGACTTTGAGTATGATGAAATGAATGATCATTTAATCCCAACAAAGGTTGTTGATCCAGTTGTTTTAGCTTATGACAATAAACATGTAAATGTAATAGTACCTAGTGATGTGAGTGATAGACTCTATGAGAAAGAGATAGTTGATAGAAGCATAGAAGCTACAACAGTTGCTAAGAATGAGCAACAACCACTTGATAGCAACACAAATGAAACAACAACAGACATTCCACCCCAAAACCAGTAAGCCAAAAGTTTGAGGGAGATCTATGAAAAAAAACATGTTAGTAATGAGCATCTACAGTATGCTCTAGTTTATTCTCAGTCCACAATTTTTGAAGAAGCAATGAAGGATGCACAGTGGCTACATGCAAATGATGAAGTAGTTGTCATTGATGAGCAACAACAAGATGTAAATGCTCTCCAAGAAAAGCTGAAATATATTCATATTTTTTCTAACAAAAAATTTCAGTGTGCAGGTAAAGATGACAACTAGAAAAATCATGTTCAAACAGAAGAAGAAGACTTGCACTATGTTCCAAAAGCTTAAGAAGAAGAACTACTTAGCATCAATATCCAGAAGACAAAAAGAAGAAGTCAAAGTACACTTCAAGGAAGAAATTCAAGCTAAAGTTTTTTTAATGAAATGTAAGCCTAGCTGAGACATAGACCAACATGCATCTTTTTGCATTGATAGTGCTCAAAGTATTGTTCTAGTTGAGATTAAGGGGGCGTGTTAAGAATTGTAATCTCAGTGGCCCACTATTAATAGTGCATTAATTAGTTAGTTAGTTGAGTAGTTGACTTGGTCGCATTACTTAGAATTAGTTGCCCATAGTATTTGATGACCCATGGTATTTACCTATGGTTTGGTTGTTATGTAGTATTATAAATAATGTTGATTAATATTTGATGACCCATGGTATTTACTTACTTTGACTTCCCATACATCATAAGCATCTCCACCAAATGTTTACCATAACCCTTTTGGTGTTAACAAATTTCTTACCTCTTCAATTTCTGGAACATAGTCCAAGTCTTCTTCTTCTTCTTCTTCTATTTCAACATGGTTTTTCTTGCAACTAACTAACTAATTAATGCACTAATAATAGTGGTCTCTTGAGGTTACAATTCTTAACAAATAAGAGCTATGAATTGCAATTATGAAAGTATCGATTGAAAAAATGCTACCAACTACTTAAATTTGTAAACATTCTCACAAGTTTGCTTAGCACTTAGATGATAGAATTTACCTTTACAAAATACTTTCTCACTTCATATTTTAGAAGAACTATATGTAAACAGAAAGACCTTTATAATTTATAGTTAAATAATTGATGCTATAGGTTTACCAAATATTCATCCACTCTATTCTCGATTTCAACAAACTATTAAAAGTTATGAAGCTTGTACAATATTTCTTTGTCCTCTATAGAACATTTATTTGTCCTTCTTAATATCCCAATGGACTCTATTCCCTTTCTATGTACACTTTCAAATGAATCTAGGTTTCCTCTATTATATTCAACTTTGTATTACCTTACATGTTGAAGAATGTAATATCAACGCTTAGTTAATTAGTTGAGTGACCCATAGTATTTTCTGACCTATGGTATTCATCCATAGTATTGTTATATGTAGTCTTATATATGTTATTGAACAATAATGAGAAGGAAATCCATATGCCCGCAATGTTTCTTTCATCTTTCATCTTTGCTTGTTTTCTTTAACATGGTATTAGAGATTACGACCTGATCCTTGTCGTATCACAGAGTGGAAAGCATACACACTTGGACGCAGTTGGTGTAACCCCATCCCAGATCCGTCAAACCTGTAAACGTCGATTTGCATGGGTGACTGATTGTTTGAAGGAGGAAAAAAAAAAGCTACAAGTCCGCCCCTTAGATTGGTTACAGTTTTTTTTTGTGTGACATCATGTCTGTGAAGCATTCTAAGCAATCGCTGGCGCTTAAATATTTCTGATACAAGACCATAAGACAAGATCTGTTTTTGTTTTGCATTGAAGTAACGAAGCCATTTGTGGAGATATTTGTGCTGAGGGATGCCAAAAAAAATATGAAAAGGAGGCTCTGTATCAACAACTCTCCTCTACACCACATAGCGACCAATGATTTCCCAATCTCGGTAGTCTATTTATCTCTTGGATAGCGGCGATGGTAGATACAGTAACCAAAGAAACAATGGCTCCTTTAATTTTCATGTAATTCACATTTGAAGAGCCACCACATTATTTCCCTTTATGAAGTGTGTTACCAAAAATTGCCACCGCACATTTTACATAGTGAAAGCGCGGTGCCACTGGAAATTTTGCAGAGACAGTGAGCGGTACCACCGCTCTGCTGAAATTGGGAAAACACAACGAACTACCAAGACTTACAAAAAATATTGTTACCATGCCCCCCCACCTCTGTTTTTTAGTGCACAAGAAGCGATGCTTGTTTTTGTCAAATTAAAAAAAAAGGGGGAAAATATTTCTTAGTCATATTAGCATGGCTAGTACCAACACATTGATGACGATCTATGGACCCGTTGTCACCATGGCCAACTATGACTTTTTGTCTATCAAGGTGAACATGTTTCTCCATCTCAACAAATGTTGGGATATGGTTGAAACTGAGTTCAGAGAACCATATACAAATTCTCTGGCTGCAATGAATAATTCCCAAAATAGTGTTGTAGAAGCTCTTCAAGACCGAGATCTCACAGCCACATGGTTGATATAGAGTTGCATCGAGGATTCCATTTTCCCACGGATCTTAGGAGCTACCATCATATCAAGCTTGGAATATGCTTACATACTCCTACAAAGGAACATCTTGAGTAAAAACGGTAAGACTACAAACCCTATGAATTCAATTTGAAAGTTTGAAGATGAAAGAGTCAGAAATTGTAGATCAGTTTATGACTAGGGTTTTGGGCATTGCGACCTAATTTCAAACCACGGGTGAACCTCCAGAACAAAATATTCTTAGGTGTCTCACCAAGAAATTTTCTATGGTAGTGAATGCTATAGAAGATGCAAAAAATCTATTTCAGTTCAGCCTAGAAGACTTGACTGGATCTCTTCTATCTCATGAAGCTCGACTCATTTAAGAAGAAGAGTCATCAACCAATGATTTCAACACCCAAGCTTCCCTCAATCGAGGTCGAGGAAGATGAGGATGAGGTAGAGGAAGAAGATTTCACGGGTCTCTGGCTACAGAGACTAGAACCAGTCATAGTCATGAACACTCATATCATTCATAACACTCTTACAACTCTCAAGGCCAGAGGGGTTGCAACAATCACATGACAGGAACAAGTCACTATTCTCTAGTTTGGATTCTTCTGTTTTCACGAATATCAAGCTAGGATATGACTTTCTCGTTCCAACAAAAGGAAAAGGTACTATCCCTGTTCTTACAAAGGAAAATGACAAGAATTTTATTCATGAGGTGTTCTATGTACCACATTTGAATGTAAATGTGCTGAGTATAGGTCAATTACTTCAAAAATAGTATGATATTCAGTTTTATGATACATGATTTCTAATATTTACGTACGTTAGATAATTATTGAGAGGAGGCTACATTGGAGAAGGAAGTCTCGATGACATTTCAAACACTAAATGTGGGTCCATCTTCAAGAGAGAAAGGGTCACGATCTTAACATTAGCATTTACGTATTGATATATATAGTTTACCCTGCTAATGTTAATTAAAAGATAAGTCGACCCCCAATTAATTACGGTTTTGAATTTCCTTGATAGTGTGAGAGTTAGGGTCATTTATAATGACACATACAACTCGTAACCAAGCCTCCTTTAGTTTCAGGCCATCATCCATGTTGAAGTTCTCTGCAAATTTCTTGAAACCCTAATTAATTGGGCATCGACTTATCTTTTAATTAACATTAGCAGGGTAAACTATATATATCAATCCATAAATGCTAATGTTAATATCGTGAGCCTTTCTCTACTGAAGATGGACCCGCATTTAGGGTTTGAAACGTCTTTGAGACTTCCTTCTCCAATGTATCCTCCTCTCAATATTTATGATACATACTGTGCAATTTATGATAAACCCCTTGTAACATCCCCATACCCCATAATGCACATAAATTAAAATTTTGATTCAAAAACCCTTTTTCTCCTTTCGAAACACATGGCATGGACATTAACATACTCTTCAACATTCAATATAAGGCTTAGAAACCACTATAATATTCGTTTCACCCTTGACAGATCCCTTCTGCAACTAGAAACACCTCTTGTGCACTAAACCTGTCATTTCCTCCTTCCTCCTTCCTCCCTGCGGAACTCAGAAATCAAAACATAGAAATTAGAGCAAATTTCAACTCAAAATGGGCCTCCTAAAATGAATTAATAAAATAATAGTTAAAATAATAAAATAATATTTATTAATTTTGGAGGAAGAAAAGAAAAAAACTACTTTTTTGTTTGTATTTTTGACATATCTCCCCGTGTTTTTACTCAAATTTCGATCGGGAGAGCTCGTTGGATGCAGAATTAAATTCCGCATCCAACGAGTACCCGCTCAGCATACTTTTGATGGACCCCGCTACCCCAAAAACAAGAAATACCTGAAAAAATGGAATGATCATCCAACGAGCTCTCCCGATCGAAATTTGAGTAAAAACACGGGGAGATATGTCAAAAATTCAAACAAAAAAAGTAGTTTTTTTTTTTTTATGTTACCTATCCCCAAATTTATATTAAAAAAGTGTTTAATACCTATACGGTATTTCAAATTTAAAGCAATTTCATTGGCTAACACATGATGACATGGAATTTGAATAAAAGTTAAAAGGCCCATTTTGAATTGAAATTTCCTCTAATGAAATGACGAGAAAATTAGCCTTCCACCCTTCCGCCTTTCCTCCTTTTGCCCAGAACTCGAAATTCAGAACTCAAAACACGATGGAAACATTAGCTTTCTTCCCTTCTGCATTTCTACCTTCCGTTCAAAACTGGAAAGTCGAAAATTCAAAACACGACAGAGTCCTTCAAACCCCTTTCCACCTTTCCACCTTCCTACCCAGAACTCGGAAATCATAACTCAAAATGTTCGACGAAGTCCTTCAACCATGGTTCTTCCTTCCTCCCGAAACTCGAAAGTAAAAAACATAACATTTGATAGAGTCATTCAACCACAGTTTTACCTTCCTCCTTCCGCCCTTCTTCCTTCTTCCTTTGAAACTCAAAAGTCGAAAAACCAACTTTTGACCTTAACCTTTTTTCCATTTTCCACCTCCCTCCTTCCGCAGGCAGATTCTAGGGTGCAAAAAACAAACCTATGCCTTGGAATTTCTGGTTCTTTCTTTGCTTTTGCCTTCCACAGATGGATCCCGGAGTGTGGAAATCCACATCCTGCCGTGTTTCCACTTCTCTTTTATAGTCTCCTCCTTCTACCTTCCCCAAGCGGATTTCAAGGGGTGGAAATGCCAAGTCAGATGCATTCTGACTCTGTAACAAGTTGCTAGCCTCCATGAACTTAGGAAAAATGTATTAAAACATAAAATGCATAAACAAATGCAAATGTAGGACATTCATTCCATGGTAAACTCTACTGAAACATTACAAGCATTCATAATATTCATTCATTCATTAATTCATTCATAAGAAAACACATTGCATAATTAAGGATAACATAAATACTTATCGTGATGATGAATTTGTCTCGCAACTAGCTATGTCGCTACAATGTTCCACCCAACCATAGGCCAGTGTGTTTTTTAATATCTCAACACCACTGCCACCCCCAAGTTGGGCATGATTTCCACAAGGAACTAGGGAACAACAGGCTCACACATAGTTAACACACATCAAAACACAATCAAACCAACCTACAGTTGGGTTTCTTAGAATGCTAAGGAAATGACTCACACCTGGTCAAATTCTCACCATGACTCAGCCAAACCTACCAACAATTGGGTTTATCAGGCTGCTAAGGCAATAGAAAGGTATAATTTCTAAGCTAGTGAGATCAACCACAGATCTATGGAAACCTACACTAGATCTATCCACTTTGGCATTCCACAATACCTACACACCCAACACAAGGAAGTATCCCCTTCGTTTCTACACAGTTCCCTCAAGTCGTACCTTCCCTTCCAGTGCTTTTCAGGGTGTGCATAAAGGATTTTCCATCCCCTCTTCATCTATCTGTGAGATTCCTCTCTTCACTAGGTTTATTATCCAATTTTGGGCCTCTTCCACTCCTAAGTCTTCAGAAAAAAATAGGGATGCACATCATAGTGATCCCACAAGGAAACATAACAACACAGGGTTCACTCTGAAACACAGACAAAACAAGGTCTCATACCCCTCTATAGTTCAGGATAACACTGTAATCCCACAACTAGGGATTGGAAAAGGAAAATAGTTGCAGAAAATGCGTAGCAACGTTCTGCTCAAAACCAAAATGCTCTGCGACTCTCCCCGGTGAACAACACATAACCATGAAATGAATAAACACCATGCGTGAATGGTAGAATGAATCCCCATAACCGCGGGATGGAACAATAACCCCCCAAATGTTTAGCGCGACCCACGAGAAACCATACTAGGCACGCAATCCAAAGTTTTCTTGCTTCAAAAGCAAGAATGCAGCTTCTCAAATTGCAAACTTGCAGACTTGCTTAGACACACAATCAGATTGCCATGCCTTGCTCTACCCAAGGCATTAATTTCCTCAACTAACCTCTGGAAGAAATGAATGATTGAGGACATAGGAAAAAAAGGTAGTTGAGGGTCATGGGTTCCCCCATTGACATATGGTGTCACCCTATTAGCTCATGAGTTTGACTAACTCCCCTACTTATTCCTTGTGAAATCATTCCCCTATCTCTTTCATGTTGCAGTCCCATATCTAGATGTGGTATTTTATTAATTACATAGTTACATGATACATAAAAATATATAGTGTCTGACTCAGCACCATAACCATAGACATTGAACTTGATCACCTATAGACAAAACACGAAATCGATGGCAAAGCCTTGACCTTGATTTCCTTGCCATGATTTAAATACAATATATACATCATGTACAATTTCAATACCATGGGGTCAAAACCAGGGTATTACATTCCCCTCCCCCTTACAATATCATTGTCCTTAGTGCTTTACAAAATTGAACAAAAATAGATGTGCTAATCACATGGCATCCTCTAGCTCCCAGGTAGCCTCTTTAGGACCGTAGTGCTCCCACTGCGCCTTAACCTTTCCAACGGCTCGATTCTGGAGCATTGTGACCTTCCTGTCGAGGATGCACAATGGATTGATTTATAACTCTCCCTCGAGTTCCACCTAAATCACATCCCAATTTATCACATGGTTAGGATCATGTACATATTTCTTAAGCAAAGAAACATGAAAAACATTATGATCTCTAGTGCTAGTAGGTAATGCAATTCTATATGCAACTAGCCCTATTCTTTCAAGAACTTCAAACGTCCCACAGTATCTAGGTGACAGCTTGGAACAACTTCCAAGATTCAAGGAACTCTTCATTTCCCTCACTCTAACATAAACATGATCCCCAACAATGAACTCTATGTGCACTCTATGCTTGTATGCATATATTTTCTGTCTATCTTGGGCTGCTTTTAGGTTATGCCTGGTCTTTGCAACATCTTGCTCCATTTCCTTGAGAAAATATGGACCAAGCACAATCTTGTTCACTAGATTATCCCAATTCACTGGTGTCCTACACGTTCTTCCATACAAAACTTCATATGGATTCATCCCCAAGGATGCTTGTTGTCCGTTATTATATGCAAATTCTACCAAATGTAAATAATCCTCCCATTTGGTTGGGTTTTCCATCACATACATGTGAAGCATGTATTCAAGCACCCAATTTACTCTCTCTATCTTTCCATCAGTCTGAGGATGGTAGGCAGTGTTGAAGTTCAACTTTGTACCCAAATCTGCAAATAGACCCTTCCAAAAATTGGAAGTAAACTTGGGATCCCTATCAAAGAGTATTGCCTTAGGCAATCTATGCAATCTGAAAATAACCCTCATGAATATTTTTGCAATGGAATCAGCCTTATATGTGAAGTTAACCGGTATAAAATGTGATTCCTTTGTCAACTTGTCTACCACAACCATGATGGAATCATGTTGTCTACAAGTCATTGGAAATATTCTAATGATATCCATGGAAATAACTTCCCATTTCCAATCTAGAACTGGAAAAGGTTGCAACAAATTGTTGAGTGTTGATGCTCAACCTTCACCTGCTGACATTTCATGCACTTATATATATACTTAGTAATGTCCTTTTTCATTCTTGGCTAGAAATACTTCTTTTTGGATGCAGCAAATGTCTTCTGATATCCTGGGTGACCAAAAATGGAGCTTAATGGATTTCATCCATAACAATTCTCCTCAAGTCTTCTACATTTGGAATATAAATTATGTTCTCATAAGTAATAAGTCCATGATATTCCAATTTATATCCCTCAAACTTCTTTTCAAGGCTTTTCTACTGCAAGTTGTCCTTTACCTACACATACATTTCATCCTCAGCAGTATGATCAGCAATTTGTTGTCTCAAATCTGACTTGAAAATACTGAGAGATGCCACATGCATTTCATGCACCTTCTTGCTGAGTGCATGTGCCACTTTATTTTCTTTTCATTTTATGTGTTTGATTTCAAAATAAAAATCACACAAAAAATCCATCCATCTAGCTTGCCTAGCATTTAGAGTTGGTTGATCAAACAAATATTTCAGACCACAGTGGTTTGTCCTTAGCTCAAATTTTCTGCCCATTAAGTAATGCCTCCACATCTTGAGAGCATGTACTATGAATGGAAGTTCTAAATCATGAGTGTCATAGTTCTTATCATGATCCTTCAATTTTCTTGACTCATAGCATACCACATGGTTTCCTTGCATAAGAACTCCTCCAAGTCCTTGACCACATGAATCAGTACACACCACGAACTCTTTTTCCGGGTCTGCAATTTTCAGAACTAGTGCACTTGTAAGAAGATTCTTCAACTGTTGGAAGCTTTCTTCACATCTTGGTGTCTATTCAAACTTTATCCCCTTCTTTTGCAAAGAAGTGATTGAATGTGAAACCTTTGAGAATCCTTCAATGAACCTCCTGTAGTATCCTGTAAGTCCCATGAAAGACCTCACATTTGTCACATTTCTTGGAGTCGTCCAATTCATAATGGCTTCAATCTTTTTAGGGTCCACAGATATGCCTTCATCTGAGATAATGTGACCCAAATAATGAATTCTATCTTTATAAAAGTCACATTTGCTCAACTTTGGATACAACTTATGCTACCTTAGCAATTGAAATTTCAGTCTTAGATGTTCTTCATGCTCTTCCTTATTCTTAGAATAAATAAGAATGTCATCAAGGAAAAAAAATAACAAACTTGTCCAAATACTTGCTGAAAACACTATTCATGAGACACATAAAAGTAGTTGGTACATTTGTGAGACCAAATGGTACCACCACAAACTCATAGTGTCCATACCATGTTCGAAAGGATGTCTTATGAATATCTTCATCCTTGATTCTTACTTGATGGTAGCTAGACATCAAGTCAATCTAAGAAAATACATTTGCTCCTCTCATTTGATCAAAGAGGTCATTAATTCGAGGTAAAGGGTATTTATTATTCACAGTGAATTTGTTCAACTGTTTGTCTAAGTGTACCATATTTATTTTTCACAAACATCAATGGTGCTCTCCAAGGGGGCACACTTGGCCTGATATACTTCTTCTTCAACAACTCTTGCAGTTGCATCTTCAACTCTCGCAATTCTAGTGTACTCATCCTATAGGTTGTCTTAGACACTGGTGTTTCTCTTGGCACAAGGTCAATTGTAAAATCAATGTCCCTATTTGGAGGAAATCCTAGAATTTCATCAAGGAAAACATCCCTGGATTCTTGTACTACATGAAAGTCCTCCAACCTAGGAGTTCCATTCTTTGGTGTCTCCAACGCATGGGATTCATACAACTGGAAACCTTTCCTACAGAACTTCTTCAGCTGCATTGCTGAAATATTCCTAACAGAGATCAGCTTTGGAATTCCTCTTAGAACTCTTGGGTTTTCTTCTTCATCCATGCATTCAAAATTCTTACTGTAACAATCAAGCTTTACTATGTGTGATTCTAACCAATCCATTCCATTGAGAATTTCATAGGAACCAAGTGGTAGAACATTTAGATCTGCATAAGTGACCAAATCATCCATAACCAATGGACATTTCTATACCACTTCACTAATATTTCTCTTAGTCCTAGTGGCTAGTTGAACTAACCATGATTTTCTATACTTCTTCTTAAAAGCACAAATCTCAAAAAATCTAGGAGTAATATAACCGTGAGTAGATCCAGGGTCAATTAAAACAGGAACCTGATTGCTCAACAATCTTACTTGAAACTTCAATCGCAGTTGATTGATGATATTCCTGGAAGTCCTCCAGTGCTGCATAAATCCTAGGGACAGTCCTTGCTACTTGACCCACATTTTCTTCTTCTTGAATGTTGCGAGCTTGACTCACATTCCCATTCTCAAGGGGACGATTCCTGCACAGATGGGGTACTCCACATCTCCAACATTGGAGTGGTTCTCTGTTCTGTTGTGGTTTTCTTGGCCTGTCTCACATCACTCTATCTAGATAATATCCTTCCATGCCTTATGGATATCAATTTTTCCTTTGTTATGATCATAGCAATACTTGGACTTTCTTATAGCCTCTTCTAGAGTTTGAGGTTCATCAAAATCAATCCTTTCTTTGTATGAATGAGATAGTCCACTCAAGAAACGTTGATTTTTTACTTTATCATCCCTGATATACCTGACATAACTCAACAACTCCAAGATGAATATTCTTCCATGGCCAGCTGTCCCAATATCATCTCATGGAATTCTTTAATATTATCATCTGAGTACCTATCAAAGAGGTACTTATTCTTGAAATACTTTTGGAATTGCTTCCACACAATCCTCCTTTCACTGATCTTCTTCACTTTCCTAAAGTGCTCCCACCATATGGATGCTCTTCTAGTCAAATTGAATATGGATACCCTAGCCTTCATATTTCCAGAGTAATATTGGACTTGGAAATATTTTCTCATCCCAAGAATCCAAGCTTCAACTTCTTGACCATTCTTCACCTCACCATCAAACATACGAGGCTTATCCTTCTTGAATTCATCACGTGAGTTATTCTGGTAGTGCCTCTTTTTCTTGTTCCTGTGAGAAGAAGAACTTGAACCCCCAGTGGATCCTTTAGATTCAGATGATCCACTAGAAGACATTTTTTTTCTTCTAGAACCGCTCCTACTTCCTTCTGGATTTACTTCCAAATGCTCCTACTTCCTTCCATATTTACTACCCAATGCTCCTACTTCTTTTAGTTAGGGAATAGGTTAATATTTTTTTTTAATATTAAGTTGTATGAAAATAAATCATGGGTTTAAATCCTAAATCAAATAACAACATCTAGGCATTTACGAGTTTCTTTTTGAAGGAAATTAAAATATCTTGTTCAAGATTGAAAACCCTGCCATAAGGGTGACCCGCTTTTCCATTCTATTTACCTAGTGGTGCTTGACCCTTCCGGAGATGACAGATGTTGTGGCATTCCTCTTACCTTGAACTCTTGACTTTGCTTCCAAATCTTCTAGACAATATTTTATGAAGGAAGGTTAGTAGGCGAGTTATGTTATAAACAACATCTATTAAATGATAAGAAGTAGACTCCATAACTACATAAAAAAATCCCAACACCTGAAGGAAGTTGAGGAGCATGGACTTTATCATCAATTTGGTCGATGATGACCTTTTTCCAACCATCACCTTCTACTTTCATGTTTCCATTAAAACTCTCATGGAGTGCTTAAAGATAAGTCCAAGTTCTGGATAGTTACAAACTAATGAAGTGGAACATCAAACTCTTGCATACATTGAGCATTTACATAGTGTTGCAGGGCTCTCAAGTGCATGAAACCCTCGCAAAGCAGCCGAACACCCACATTAACTAAGAAAATGAAAGAAGTTTCCAGAAGACTGAAGTCCTAAGTAAAGCAAATTTGGAATTTAATGCATGCATCCGATTGCATTAACAAAACAATGTTGTAACACATAAATAATTGCATTAAAAAATTTAAAGCGAATTAATAGAGTTTATACTTAAATATTAAGAATCACATAGAATGTATACACTTATGACACTATGGTTTCATATTCAATAATGGGAAAAATATCCAATGGTGGTTGTGATTATTTATATTAAACATGCCATCTACCTTCCACTGATTGATATAATGTAATGGTTGTTTACTAGCACACCTATAAAGTTTGTGGCTGGATCTTGTAGATATTGATCAAATGTTTGTGGCTGGATCAAGTAGATAGCGATCAAATGGTTAAGAAATAGTTATGGAATGAAAGACAGTTTGGAATTTTTTTATTCTTCACATTCTTTTTCTTTTCTATTCACATTCTTCTAGTTATCTTCCATGAACTATTTGTTATACATTCATTAGCTATGAGTTATCTATGCATTGATACCAGTTATCCATTCCCAAACTAGCTACCAATTATTTTTTATATTCATTTTTTTATTTAATTCTTTATTTTTAATTTTGAACTACTACCATAGAATCAATCTCGATAGTACTCTTGTCTCATCCTCGTCATATGAAAAAACATAGATCTTAGTCCACCCCAAATCTCAAATAAAAATGTCGATCTACACAAAAATAAATCAACTAAATAGGATGAAATATTAATATTGTAAATCATTACATAATGAAAAATTAGTTTGAAAAGATATAAGAATCTAAAAAATGAAAAATGACATGTTTCGGAAAATATTCAACCCTCATAAATTTTGTAAAACAAAATCATAAATTTCAGAAAATAATAAATTTAAAAACTAAATTAACTACGTACCCTACCCTGTCAGCTTAACCAAGTGGCATTTTTCCGCACCACAAGTAACATTCATGCCATTCCTTATAACGGGTCCATTCAATGGGAGTAATTATTTATTCTATTTTCAAAACTTGATAATAATGTCTGGGTTGCTCCAGCTAATAAGAACTCCAATAACATGTCCATCCACCCAGTGTACATATCATAATAAGAACTTGAAAATAACGCCTGGGTTATTTTATCTAATAATAACTGTTAAGAATTGTAATCTAAATGGACCACTATCACTACTACATTAATTAGTTAGTTAGTTGAGTAGTTGAGTTGGTCACATTACGTAGAAATAGAAACCCATAGTATTTGATGACCCATGGTATTGACCTATGTTTTTGTTGGTATGTAGTCTTATAAATATTGCTGCTTAATATTGAGAAGGTGATTCCATTTGCATGCAATAATAAATATGCCCATTGTGTTTATAATCCTGTTTCTCTGCTTCTCTTTTAATATTTAACATGATATCAGAGCTTACGGCCTGATCCTTGTTTGGGTATTTCTGGGTAAGCCTTTTCACATAGTGGAAAGCACACACACAAGGATGTTTCCATTGAAGCCTAAACACATCGAGGAACCGGGTGTATTTTCTTTATTTTTTATCTCTTGGGTAATCCTTTTCACAAAGTGGAAAGCATACACACGCATAGATCCAATATTATTGGATGTTGTGATCTAGACAAGAAGATCAATTCTTGAAGATGGTGCTACTAGAACTGCTACCAAAAGAAATTGAAGAGGTACAAAATGTGTTAACACCAAAAGGGTTATGGAAAACATTTGATGGAGATGATTATGACATATTGGGAGTCAAAGTAAGTAATTTGTTAAAATTGCAATATTTGTGGCATTTCATAGTTGAAGAAGATCCTAGAGATACAGATTCATTTAAATATTTGAATTCTTGATGTCTCATACAAGATAGTATAGACTATTCACTATTTCATTATATTATAGAAGCTAATACTCCAAATAGAGCATGAAATATAATGAAAGAAGTGTTTAGTGAAGAGGAACCAACTATATAAGAATGTGAATTTGCAATTCATGCAAAGCACCAAGAATCCCATAGTGAAGTGGAAGACAGTCAAGAAGAGTTTGCATCTAGTGATCATGTAATCCAAGCAAAGGTTGTTAATCGAGTTGTTTTAACTTATGACAATGAACCTGTTAATGTAGTAGTACCCAGTGATGTGAGTGATAGTCTCTCTGAGCAAGGGATAGTGATAGTAGCATAGAAGCTGCAATAGTTGTTGAGAATGAGCAACAACTAGTTGATAGAAGCACAAAATAAACAACAGCAGACAATCCACTCCCTATCCAAACAACCAGAAGTTTGAAGAAGATCTATGAGAAGACTACTATTAGTGATGAGCATCTACATTATGCTTTATTTTCTTCTCAGCCCACAATTTTTAAAGAAGCAATGAAGGATGCACAGTGGGTACATGGAAATGAAAATGTCAATGAGAATGATGAAGTAGTTGTCATTGATGAAAAAAACCAAGATGTGAATGCTCTCCAAGAAAATATTAAATATATTCATATTTTTTCGAACAATTTTTTCAGTGTGTGGGTAAAATAGATAGCAAGAAAAACCATGTTGAAATAGAAGAAGAAGAATAATAAGGCTTGCACTATGTTCCAGAATCTGAAGAAGAACAACTACTTAGCATCAAGATCCAGAAGATAAAGAATAAGTCAAAGTACACTTCAAGGAAGAGAATTAAGCTAAAGTTTTTGAAAAAGATGTAATCCTAGCTGAGACATAGGCCATCATGCATCTTTTTGCATTGATAGTGTTGAAAGTATTGTCCTAGTTGATATTAAGAAGATTTATATTGAATTGTAATATCAACGGATCACTATTAATATTGCATTAATTAGTTAGTTAGTTGAGTAGTTGAGATGGTCACATTACGTAGAATTAGTGACCAATAGTATTTGATGAATCATGGTATTTATCTATGGCTTTTCTGTTATGTAATCTTATAAATTCTCCTAGCTTAATATTGAGAAGGTAATTTCATTTCCCATGCAATCAATATTCCCATTATGTTTCCAATCCTCTTTCTCTGTTTCTCTTGTAATATTTAACAATAACGCCGATAACATGACCATCCACCCATTGCACATAGCATAATAATACGAACTAAAATGAAATTGATATGGCTTTCAAAAAAAATTAAACCATAATATATGCCTCATGGACAATAAAATTCCAATATTTTAAATGAATGACCAAAATTCTTAGGCAGTCCATTACATTAGTGAAAAATTCTTACGCAGGAAATGACCATTGTTTTGAACCTTTGTACAATAAAACAATTTATGTATAAAGGTGTGTAAAATATACCTACCTTGTGAGGTTTTCCCAGCCTCCTTTTTCCATTCCTGTTAATAATTGTAAAGTTTATGGAATTCCTTCAAACAGTTCCATGGAATATCTTGTTACGTCGATATTCTAATAATTCATGCGTTGTTCATTCCACCCAATGTGTTGGAAATATAATTACTCACTGATCTCAATAGCACATCAGTTGACTCTGACAAAGTCTGTAGTAGGTCAGTTTATGTCAGACAGTCTGACAGGATGAAGAGTTCACATCTCTCGTATATAATCTAGTTGAATTAAATTGCTGAATCTTATTTTCTAGGTATATAGTTATTATAGTATTTAATGTAAGTCAGTAAAAGAAGAAGACGATTGTAAATCTAAAGATGGGAAGAACAAACAAAAAGACAGAGAGAAACATAGAAGAGAAGTGCATATAAGAAGAAGAAAAATTTCTGTGAAGAGTTTGAAGCTCAAGTTTCTGTGTTTTGTGAAAGTGTTGAAGAGCTGAAGCTCTGTAAAAGGTAAAACATCCTTGTAAATTTATAATTTTGTATTTACGGTTGTAGTTATTGTTATGTCGTCACAAGAAATATAAATCCATAGTTTACGGTTTAAATCAATTTTA
Source organism: Pseudotsuga menziesii (assembly GCA_001517045.1). Lineage (NCBI taxonomy): Eukaryota > Viridiplantae > Streptophyta > Pinopsida > Pinales > Pinaceae > Pseudotsuga > Pseudotsuga menziesii. Next base: position 60,627 of record LPNX010644780.1, on the reverse strand, counting down.
TTTAGCCACACATCTTCTCCATATTTACCTCAGTTAATGTTGTTTACATTTACTGTTAAGTAAAAGACACAAAGAATCCATAATTATTTCACTGTATAAAAGTTATAAGTTTTTATCTGTAGAATGTTTGACACAAGTCTTATTTAATATTTGGTTATATGATATTGTGGGTGATTTGTAGTTTATCCCAGGTTACCGCAATGAAAAGTGTTTTTCATATCTTAAGTCTTTAGATTATGAAATATCTCTTTCATAAAGTTCTTATGTCAAAGGAAAATTGGGTCGCACAGGAGTTGGTTGCATCACTAGTACAAGTGATCAATTTTGCCATGGAAAAACGTGGTAATATCCACGGAAAAGCGTGGATATTGCCACGTCTAAGTGTTTTTTGTTCCGTGGAAACTATTTCGTCGCAATAGAGACGACCCCTAATTTGCGTCGCAAGAGCGACAATGTTCTATATTTCGTTAAATGTCTAAGCCATCTCTATATCGATGCCTTTCCATCTCTATAGCCACGTCGTTCTGTTGCTATAGCCACACTCTGTATAAGGTTTTTAAAAAAATGCAAATCCAATCCGTCGCTATAGCCATGCATTTTCGTCGCTATAGCCACGCCTTTCCATCGCTATAGCCATGCACCGTACAAGATTTTTTAAAAATGCAAATCCAAGACTTCTCTAGATCCATGCCTTTCCGTCGCTATAGCCACGTCTTTCCGTCGCTATAGGCACGCCTTTCGGTCACTATAGCCACATCTTTCCGTCGCTGTATCCACGGTTGGTGAAATTTAAAAATAAAAATAAAAATACTTCCAGCCGTCGCTTAAGCGACGGTATTTGAAATTTAAAAAAAAAATTACTTGATAAATTCAGCTTGATAGCTTTTATTTTTTTCTGAAAAGTTTAATTTTAAAAGTCACCATTCAATTCAATTAATCATGTAACTAAGCCCTATTTATATGACCAACAAGACTTGTTGGAGAACGAAGACATTTTACAGAGAAAAAATATCACATTATAACAATACAAGCCTTTGAAGATGTAATAATAATCAAATAGTAACAATATATGGACTTCAAATATTGGCACGGTCTCTTCAGCCCATGCCAGTGACAAATGACCAGAAAGCAGAAGGCAGATATTTCAGATCATTAAAACTGTAAATGGAATTCAAGAAGAAAGAACATTTTGACCACTTTGCAAACCATAACTCATGTGTTTATTTCGCTCATCTTAACTCTTTCTTGTTCTTCAGTTTTACAAAAACCATAGGTATACATGCAAAATATGTGAGATGTCGATCATTTAATTGGAATTATTTCATCCGATCAGTAGAATCATGTGTTTTGGAACGAGAGGAGGTCTTTCCCACTGAAAGAGCAGAAACAATTATTTTTAACACAGAGATTACAATGGCCTCCTTCACCTGCCCTCATTTGGGCAGACGCCTCCTCCTTCCACAACTTCTACGTCTAGTGCATAATAATAATTTGCATTCAACAACCTTGCAGCAATCAGTACTGTGAATATATCCAGAGGTAGTATTCACCATATTATATGTGCTGCTATATTACTAAGTGGTTCTGTAATCTCTATGCTACCGAAAACAGAGAGACCTGAAACACTTGTAAGTTAATAGCCATGCAATACGCAGCAGGTCAGAGGTCTTAGCTGATGGTATTGAATACATTCTATGTCTTTATATTTATCTCCAAAGACATATTTGAAGGTCAAATCTACAGTGAGATACTCTTAGATTTGAAAACATAACAACGCTGGAAATCTAAGAAATCTTAAGAACATATGCTAGCTTTAAGCTTATAGAGTCTGTACTTGGAACTCTGACAAAGTTTAGAGGAATTGTGAGCAAAGAAAACAAAGGGAACCTGATTCTCTCAACTGTATCTTGAACATGCCCCCTGTACATTAATTTTGGATGCCTCTTAGTTGCAGTAATGATACTGATCAACCGGCTGAAGAAGGCTTGAAAAGAGTTCAAATCCAAAATATTAGGCCTTACCAGCCTCAAAAGATTGAAGAGCTCTTTAAAATTGTTCTGAAAGAGGGTGCCTGACAATAAGACCTGTCTCCTTGTATGTATTTGGGAAAGAGCATGGAGTATGTTGGTGTCCTTGTTGCATGGGAAATTCCCTTCATCTAAAACCAACAGTCCTGGTCCCTCAAGTAGAATTTGTTGGCAAGATTGTGTCATTCGATTTTCTTATTTTTCACAGACTATACTTGAGAACTGTGAATAACTTACAAGGAGAATACTCTTCTTTTCTTTCCATTCTCTCAACATCTGAAGCTGTTTGCATCTCAACGTTTCTGCCTTATTGGTTACATCATATAGGTTATAAACAGGGATCTCCTCCACTCCCCATTTTTTAAACTCTTCCATCCATGAACCCAAAATGCTTTTGGGTGCTACAATCAGTGGCCTTTCTTCTGGGTACTTAGTCAAAAAAACATTGAATAAAGCTAATCATAAGGAATGTCTTCCTTGTTCCTGGTGCATGTGCCAAAATGTAGCCACCAGGTTCTTCAGCTATAAGGTTCTTTTGCAAAAAGTTAAATCCGTCAGCCTGGTGTGATTTCATGTGTTTTTTCAGATGGGGATGCAAAACAAGTTTCAATACAAGGGTACTCTGCTCTGAGCTTTTGTAATTAAATGACTCAGCATTGTTGATCCCTAAAATAGTCCCCAAGTCCCGATTAGGGGCATGCCTGGAATGTTTTGCTGCTTTCCTATCCTGTACAAATGCAAACAAAATGTTTTAGACTATGTTTTACACAATTTATTCAATCAAATATGCATTTGCAAATGAGTATGCAATCATGCATCAATATTTACATTAGTCCCAGACATATAAATGAAGTAGACTCTAGAATTATATTTATAAAGACTCTAGATTATAATGGTAGATGAAGGAAACAACATAAAAAATGAAAATGATTGCAAACCTTTTTATAATAACTAAAATAATTATTTATGGGGAGATCCTCATAAACTATAGTTGCAACACTGCTCAGATAAGCCTACTGTGTAATGAAACTAACTAACCTTATTCAGGGATGAGGTCTAGACTATTAAACAAACTACAATAACCACTATAGATTCAAAGTCCTGATTTATCGTGTCCATTCCTAAAAAACTGAATCCGACTCCTTTCCAAATTCCAATAGCATTTTCACTGCTGCATTTTGCATTGTAAACAAAATCAATGAAGCATCAGCTCTTACCTAGCATCGTATAACATAAACATATAAAACAAACCTGGTGAGGTTTCAAGATACATGAGATAGATGGAGATATTCTGACTTCTGCCTCATTTTGTTCTCTGGCAGCATTAACAATAAAGCCTTTAGCAACATTACCCAGTAATTCATTTTCCTTGGCCCATGCATTTTCGCCACACTCACTGGCTGATCCCTTTGACCACTGTTCAAACATAGAACGTTGTTGCAACATCTTCAGGTGGTCCTGGCGCTCCTGTTTATTTAGACAACAAAAGTGTCCATATTTTAACAACGATATCCATATAAATGTTGTTAATTGGATTCAATCTTTAAGATTGATAATAATTCTAGCAGAAATATTTTGGTTAAAACACATGAATGAAGAATGACCTTCTAAATCGCAATCTTTTTCTTTGTTTCTTCACCAAGCTCAGCATCATCAATGATCCTCTCGATTCTCTTTCCTCTCCATCTTTTACTGCTAAATAGGTCAGAAAATATTTTATTGTAAAGTTACAACATTAAGCAAGTTCCAACTTCAAATAGTTTTTACATACATCATCACTCAGAACTACTTAAGACTCAAAATATGCAAAGGCTACGCTGGTTTTATTGTTGAGAAAGTGAAAGCTACATATTCAGGGTGCTTAAATATCCAAGAAGTTTGTGCAAGTCTTCCATCCCTATTTCATTTGGAAGTTCTTCTCACGGCTTTTCATTCTTCAAATGCATTTGAAAAAATCAAAATGGCAGAGAAGCGTTTTGCTGAAAATATTGACATCCCTTTTGAGCATGCATGTCGGGGCACTGCAAAAAGCTGTGCTTTTTGTTCTTGATGGAAAAGAATGCAAAGATGATGCACTGTTTTCACTAAATTTGATGCTTCAAGCAGGTTATGACAAGTCAAAGCAGGAAGAGCTCTTGGGGAAGCTAGGAACTAGCTTTAAGCTTATAGATTCTGTACTTGGAGCTCTGACAAAGTTTAGAGGAATTGTGAGCAAAGAAAACACAGGGAACCTGAATATTACCTTGCTGCTCCCTTGACCCCAGCAGCAGCCCCCAGAATATTACCTTGCATTAATAACAATGAAATGGGGAAGTTAAAATCATAACTTGTTTTGGTTATAGCATGTAAATTCAAATCAAGGAAGATTCTAGAAGAAATTTCAAAATGTTGTTATTTTTGTACACGAGTTATGGAGTTCATCCTGGGAGATAAATTCACTTAAGCAAGGAGTCCAATTTTCAGCAAGAGTCTATAATGGTTTGGAATCTTGGAATTGCACTGATACACCAAAATATTTTTTCATTAAAATTTTCATATTTTATGTATTTTTTAGTAAATTGGTTAATAAACTATAACTGGTCTCATATTAATCCCAAGTCCAATCTTTCAAGTCCAATTCAAACTTTTAAAACATTGGTTAGAACAGCATTAGCATTTCCTTCCAAAATTCACTTCAAATAGTGCATTTTAACCTGGTTCAATTTCCACAACTTGTAGAATTATGGCAACACAGCCCAACTCTGTCGAGAGTAATAGTTTCTTTTCTTTCTATGTTTATGTAAATATAAGTCTACTATCAAATGTTTTCTTATCAACAGAGATGAGATGGTTACATCTGGAAGCTTAACAGCAAATAAATTGACAATATACTACAGTATGAAATTATGAATGGTAGAGACATGTAATAAGTTTCTCAGAAAAGAGTATCGTTGTCTTCTGGAAACTTCCTACAAAAAATAACAATATACAAAACTAGATCATTGAGTTCACATCTGGCCCTAAACAAGACAAACTTGATCCATGTAAATGGATATGAGTATAAGTCTATGAATTTACCATTCAGGAAGCTTTTCATTGTTAAGGATAGGACGTTGCCAGTCCTCAATTTCTGTCTCCCACCTGCGATAGTCTGCAAAAACAACTCAATATATCTGGCATGTATTAATGAAGTACTAAATGTATTTATAGCATCTACAAAATTCAGCAAATTAGGCCAAGCTCTGAGACATCTATTCTTCATTAATGCATATAAATTACAATGATAAAATTCCATGGAAAGGAGAAGGATTAAAAAGAACTACTTTCATGAATTAAAAGTATATCAAATCCAAGGCTGAGATGATTACCCATCAAAGCATCATGTACTAACTTTGTAGCTGCATCCATAGAAGTACCATAGAATTTTGTATATCTCCTAAAGTTCAATGCAGAATATAAATCTATCAATAAGAAATGAATGCATTGTTTTAATAATTTTATATTACAAAATAACTCCAACTAGTGAAGGGCCATGACCCTCACCAAATGGACAAAATTCCAAAATTAAACTTCCTTGGGGAAGTGCATTAAATCCACATAATATTTAGCTAATGGAAAAAATGCATTTCATCATGTAAATTACTTGCAATGTGCAATTAAACCAATAAATGCAATCAAAATGAGAGTTCTAAATTCAGAATCTGTTGGGCTGGTGGAAATGATTGTCAAAAGAAGTAGACACAAAAGTATTATAAGACTACTGAAATTTGTACCTAAAAGTAAAATATCACCAAGAGTTGTCCACTAGTTGCATTTTGATCATGAAGACCTGCATAAATGATAAAATACAAGAAAATTATATCAGTAAATAATATATAAGCAAATAAACAGTCATTTATAAATGTAAAAAATCCTAGGAATACAAAAGTGGCCATATACCTGAATGAGCTTCTCTTTGTTTCAAGAATAGGTTATTCTTTACTGAACAGGGCCAACCACGTGAAGGTGGAAGCTCATATGGCCCCTCCCCCCCCCCCTCACATCGCTCTCAATTCCCCTTACCCTTTAAATTATTTTGTTTACATAGAAAACATATAAACAACTAAACATATAAACATTGAAATATAAAATCACATAAACATATAAACATCAAAACACAAGAAGATAATCCATACAAACAACGTTTCATGTTAACATCGATATAAAATACAAGTCATGATATTTTACAATTTTCTCTTCGTGTGACTTTGTTTTTTTCGATTCAAAAAACCAACAAGTGGCATCTCAAATTCATCATTTTGCAATGTATCTGCTGAGCCTTGTCCTTTTGTGGTTTGTGTAATTTGCGTTCCGTCATGTCCCATACTCCCGGTACGTTGCTGAACAGGGCATGGAGGCCACTGCGAACGGGAAAGAACTGCAACAACGAAAAGACCATTTTTCTTAGGTTGAAAATTGATTCAAATCACTATTTCATTGTTTCGATAAACATTACAATATCACTTTTTACCTGTTTGTCTATCTGTGAAGGTCGGTGTTCTGACTGCTTCAGTCGTTTGTTCCTCTTCCAGTTCATCCTCGTGAGCTACATGCCGTTCCATTTAAAAAATGAAATATGTAAGTATACGTAAAAAAATAAATATCTATCATCAAAATACATATATATATTTCTAAAACTCGCTACCTGAATCCCTAGCCTGCTCCACATTATCATCCAACGGGTCCTCCCCAATATGAACTGGCACCCTCCCAATACCGTTGGATTCACTGCTGCAGTTGTACTATTGTTGCCAAACAAACATAAAAATATAGTTATTGGTCTACTGTGTGAAAATATGAAGCAAGAATGACTTTCAAATGTCCTTATTCATTCTATTTACCTACATTCCCACAATTGGGTTGATTGGAGTCTGCCCCAAGCTTTTTCTATGCTCAACCACACTTTCAAAACCATACTTGAAACCAATCTTGAGGTCTTCTTCGATGGCGGCATCTGCGAACGTACTTCCCTGCAATATTGCAAAGAGAAGTTTATTATTAGAGAGGACGCAACATATTATGTGCTAGTCTAAAAGGACTCAAGAACTCAAAGTTCAATACTGTTCAATATGCTTAAAAACAATGAAAACTATTCTAAGAAAACTATGAATTTAATTAGCAGGCACAAATCTCAAACCCCAACACTTGGTAAGATTTCAAAAATTTATAAAAAGGAATATTGCAAATTCTTACGATTCGGTGCCTTAGTTTTCTGTAGCCACCCTGGCCCAGTTTATGCTATCCAACCTTATCCATTCTTGCCTTGGTTTCCTTAGAGGTGTCAGGCAACCTGTTTATGAAATTTATGACATATTTTAAATGTATGATTTGTTGCTTGACACAAAACATAAAATAAAATTGAGCATATCGCAATAGTATAATTATACGTCATGTACCTTGCGTTATCAGTCCGTGGTTGTTTTCCTTGATTTCTTAACAAAATAAATTTGGCATCAGCCATAAGTGCCTTCCACTCTTGCTCCGATACCATGGGAGGGCGCTCATGCTTGGGGTTATCTACCAGTCTTCCACGATATTGGGCCCTGGTATATTTCAAACCATCTCCAGCTAACTTTAAAACCACTTTCTTGTTGAAAGTTTCACCGAACAAGTAAATCATGTGTCTAATCAATTCATCTTTTAAATTGCTGTTTTGTTTTTGCCACCCTATGCGAATGGTGGGCCCAAACAGCTCCAATGCTTTGTCATTTAAGTGTCTATAGAAGAAATTATTGCCTGCATAAACATTTACAGCTTAATTTACAATATTTTCATAATATGTCCATTTCAATTTAATGAAAAACATTGATGAAAAAAATTACAAAATACCTGCCATCTTTTGTATTTTCATAGGAACACATTCTTCATCGACTAGAAACGTCACATCTAGTGATCCGGTGCTTTTGACTCGTGCTGCTCAAGGAAAAGTTTCCTGGCCATCTACAGTAGCTTCATCTCCAGCGTCATGTTGAGTCCCAGGTGGCTCCATCTCACCATCATGCTCCATGTCATGATCATGCTCCATCTCATCATCATGCCCCATATCATCATCATTTCCCTCATCATTGGCTTCGAGGCAATCCTCAAAAAGCCTTATTGGTACCTTGCTTTGACGAGCTTTTTTATGCCATGGATGGTCACTGCTACCAATACCTGTCTTTGCAGGTTCTCTAGCCTGGGGTTCCAAACATTCCTACATATGGAAAACATCGAGTTGATAAGAACATTTGCAATAATAGAAAACATATCATCAAATATGAAATCATGTTAAAGCTTATAAAAATTGTAATCGATGACACTTACCCCATAACCCTTTATTTTTTGTTGTAGCTCCACCATCATTGCGTTGTCATCATCTGTCTTGGGCCATTTGCAAGAAAAGGCCAGTAAATCCTTGTTTTCCCTTTTGAGGGCCAAATAGACCGTTTTCATTGGGTCTATGGAGGTGAAAATTTATTCCTCACATACATTGTCATCCACATCCAGTGCACCAAACTAAAAAGCATGAAACAATAAAATCAAGGAAATTTATTGTAACATCATTCAAAAATTGTTCAACTGTAAAATAATTGTTGTAGTATCAATAAAACTTACTGGATGCGGTGTAGTGGCTGGTGACTTCCCACGGTCACCCCGTTCCTACCGAGGATCCACGGGTGACTTCCCACAGTCACCCTGTACCTGGTGAGACACTGCAGGTGACTTCCCACGGTCACCCCGTACTTACTGAGACACTGCAGGTGCGTCGTGAGCATTGCCGTCACCCTGACACAATAAATCAATTAGCACAAGTTGTGCAAATAATTGTACCATAAACAAACATGAGGTTTTGCAAAAATTTCACCATAAACAAAAAGTATAATATGCATGTTACTATATCGATTGTAGTCATCAAAACATTTACTTATTCTGGTCGAATTAAGTTACTATATTTAATAATTACCTCACGAGACGGTTTGGCTTGTGACCTTCCAAGGTCACCATGTATTGTGCCAGCAGCATTTGACACATGTATATTCTAAAATGCGATTTCAATTGCCTTCGAACAATAGCTATCACTCATGGTTCAATCATGCGAAATACATGGAAGAACTGGGCTCTTCAAATGAATGCAATCATAACACTAACGTTCCTTGCAAAAGGTGGTAGAGCATTTTAGTGCAAGATCAACAAAGAAATAATTATTCCAAATTTATGGCAATTTTGGGAGATGTATCACCATATTCAAAGGTAGTTCTAAGGCTAAATGAAGCATCCCAATACACCTGGCAGGTTATCTGGCAGTTCCAATTTTATTTGCAAACAATTGTGGATTTAGTTCTTTGGTTATCAAATCCTAGTCTTTCTTGGTTGGTTTTCTATAATTGGTTTTTATAGCGATTTCGATCCACAAATTTTGGATCTGAACTAATAGCATTAATTCTATATATTGTAAAACTGAGTTTGCAAAGGGGTTCAGTTTTGGAGGCTCGAGAGAGATGAAGAAGAACCCAAATTGTCACCTTCTTGAGCGAGTTTGCTATGAGCCAATTCAATGTTCTGATTATGAATATGGAATGTGATACATCCTACAAGTTATCTAGAATATCTAATTTAGGAGCTTTGATTTCCATGTCCAAATGCATTTTTATAGCCATGACGAGGGTTGATAATTATTGAGAGTCCCTAATTTGAGAAAAATTCCAACATGAGCAACTTCATAGCAAGTCTTAGGGTTTGTAGGCTTCTAGGCCATAAAATTGCAACAAAGCTCCCAAAATTCACTAAAGCCTTTTTGAAGGTCAGCGTCTGACTTTTAGTTGATTAGGGTCTTATGAAGAGGGTTTTCAGTTTTTGAAATTTAATAGGGCAGACAAAATGAAAGGCTATTATATTTGGGTTTTGGAGTCCAAGAGGCTAGGGCATTAAGAACACTGGAAGCTTGTTATCTTTCATAGACAGTGCTTCCCATGCCAACCCACCTTG
>LPNX010644780.1:2889-41976 GCA_001517045.1 Pseudotsuga menziesii | reverse complement strand
TATGGACCTTGGTGTTCAACAAAAGTGACCTAAAATGACAATATTGAAGACTTTGATGAAAATATTATTGTGCATTTGAATTTCCCATATAAAAAAAAATTCCCTTTTTGCATGCATGTTGTTCTAATCTAAAATATTATTGGGCGTTTGAACATTCCATATAAAAATAAAATCGAATCACTTTTTACATGTATGTTGTCTTAAACCGATTCCAGTAGAAGGCATTAAACCTTGAAAGAGGACACATAAGCTACAAAAGAAGCAAAATCTTTCAAGCGAATTCATCCAATACTACCAAAAAAAAGTTAGTAAAAGAAGAACATTGTGAAGATAAGAGGATGAAGGCCTAAACATAGATGTCTATCCATGTTTGGAAGATTGGAAATCATTTAGTATGCATCATTTGAAAACACAAACTAACCTTGCACGTTTAAAATCCGAACTATGTAGATCTAGATTGTTCACCAGTAGGAGACGGAAATAATAAACAGCTCCAACAATCACCCGAAAACAGTGCTGCAACAATGGCAGGTGTGAAGAAAATCTCGTTAAGGTTTTCGTTTTTATAGAACTCTTAGACGTCGCTATAGCGACGGCAAACATTGACTTTTTGCGCCCTAGGTCAATTTGACCGTTGTAAAAAGCCACTAAAATCTCAATGCCCTAGGTCAACTTAACGGTGCCGTCGCTATAGCAACGGATAGCCGTGGATACAGCGACGGATAAGACTCCCTTCATGGATACAGCGACGGCTAGGCGTGGATACAGCGACGCCTCGTTCCTGTTTCTTCCAATTTTACACCAAAAAGTAAGAAACGTGGAAAACCTCCGTGGAAAAATCCGCGCTTTTGTATTAGTGCATCCTAAATCTTGTCACAGTAAAAGATGGTTGAAGCAAAGTAAGTTTGTCAAGGTAAAAGTGTGTCTGATGAAAAGTTCGTCGCAGTAACTCTATCACAGTAATTTCATCCCAGGTATATTGGTCACAAGACTTTTTGTTAAAGCAAAAAGGGAAAAGAAAAAGGTTGTGCTGCATGGTAAATCAAGTTATCTACCACAATCGTTGTTCTCGTGATATGGTATCAGAGCATTTTTAGGAAATAAATATTCTCCTAAAAAGGGAAAAAGTAATTTCCTAAGGTAAATAAAAAATGACTTTTACTTCTGGTTCACATATGTCGAGTTTGCAAACTCCAATTTTTACTGGAAATAATTATGAGTATTGGTCAAGATGTTTGGGAAATAGTTATATAGAACCAACAGATCAGACAACATATAAAAATCTCACACAAGCTGAGAAAGATGTCCTGAGGGACAAGAAGAAGAAATATGGAAACAATCTATTCTACACACACCAAGCCATGCATGAAAGTATACTCCCAATAATAGCAGCATCAATTAATGCTAAACAGGCATGGGACACATTAGAGACCTCATATCAAAGTTTGGATAAGGTAAAGACATCCAAGTTGCAAATTCTGAGAAGAGATCTTAAATCTTTGTCTATGAAAGAAACAAAGTCAGCAGACTCATTCTATACTAGAGTTGTTGGTTTGATAAATAAATTGAAATCTCATGGAGACAACATAGAAGGCCAAAGGGTTATTGAAAAAATTCTTAAAAGTCTTCCCCCAAGATTTGAATCCTTGGTTATGACCTTGGAAGAAAACAAATATATGTCGGTGTTTACCATTGATGAGTGGCAAGCTTCACTCATCAATCAAGAACACCTAATCGGCAGAACAAACACATCATTAGAAGGTGCATTTGCAGCACAGTAATCCATAAGTCGTTGTAGAGGTAGGGGGACAAACAATTCTAGAGGAAGAGGAAGAAACTTCTCAAGAAGAGGACATAGCATTAATCCCACAAATTTTTCTGGTAGAGGACATAATCAGAACCCAAGTCAGCCAAGTGGTCACAGGTTTGATAAACAAAAAATTAAATGTCATTATTGTAAGAAATTTGGTCATTATGCATATGAATGTAGGAATAAGCAATATGACCAAGGAAGGAAAAGCTAGAACCAGAGGACGAACACCAGCACTTCATCGAGCGCAGTGTTGGGAATGTGCATCCCCAAATTGAATGCAATACTATCCAAGAAAGTTCATACAACATATGGTATTTAGATTTAGGCTGCAGTAATCATATGACTGGTAATTTAAATTTGTTTTCCAGTCTAGATAATTCAGTTCAAATTGATGTTACACTTGGAAATAATGTCCAAGTCTCTATTTTGGGAAAAGTATTGTTGGTATTCTAACCAAACCGATGGAGAAAAAGTTTATTCCTGATGTTTATCACGTAGAAGGTTTGAAATAGAATTTGTTGAGTATTTGACAACTAATACAAAAGTTTACAAAGTATACATGAAGGAGAATCAACGTGTGATTAAAGACATGCGTCCAAGAAACCGATTGATAGAAAAAGTGTCATTGACAAGCAATCGCTTGTTTCCATTTAGGATAGTTACAGACATGGAAGGAAATACAGACATAAGAGCCACATTCAAGGCATAAAATGAAGAAGAAGTCATTCACTGTGACAAGAAAGAAAATGACAGCACTGAAATTCAAGCATCGTTTCAAACAGAAGTTCATGATGATTCTTGGCTGTGGCATTTCATATTTAGACATCTAAATTTTGGTGGGTTGAAGCTACTGCACAAAAATAATATGGTAAAAGGATTTCCATTGATTGACAAACCAGATAGAGTTTGTGAAGGATTCATTTTTGGCAAGCAACATAAAGAAACTTTTATGGTCGGAAAGTCATACAGAGCACGCACACTAGTTGATATTGTGCATTCTAATATTTGTGGCCCAATGTCGACATCATCCATTGGAGGCTGCAATTATTTTCTTAATTTTATTGATGACTACTCAAGGAAAACATGGGTATATTTTCTGAAACATAAATATGATTAATTTAGTTGTTTTCATCAATTCAAAGCACTCCTGAAGAACTAGATTGGACACTGCATCAAAATAAAGGATGGATAGACGAGGTGAATATGTTTTGAATGAATTTATATTTTTTTGCAAAACCCATGCCATACAGAAGCAATTCACCGCACAGTATACACTTGAGCAGAACAATGTCGCAGAGAGAAAGAACATAACCATTATGGAGATGGCGCGCAGCATGATGGCAGCCAAACATTTTCCAAATGAATATTGTGTTGAATCAATTTCAATTGTTGTATACATTATGAACCGATGTCCAACAAAGAGTGTGAAGAACAAGCTTCCTTAAGAAGCATGGACAAGTATGAGTCATAGTGTTTCTCATTTAATTTTTTTTGGTTGTGTCGCATATGCTCATGTGCAAGATGAGCTGAGAAAGAAATTAGACAAGAAGGACATAAATGTAATCTTGTTGGCTACTTTCAAGACACAAAAGCATACAAGTTGTATGATCTCATTGCAAGGAAAGTAATCATTAGTCACAACATTCAATTCATTAAGAATGAATCATGCGATGGAACCATTGAGAATAATGTCAAGATTGTGTCGAATGTCGAGCATGATGACATGACAGAGGAATATGTTCAAATACCACATGTAAATCAACTGGTCACAGCACCATCGACTCCCATGACACCACGAGATGGTTCAACACAAGGAACGTCGACACAAGTCGCAACTCAAGCTACGTCGACAAGCACACCAAGAGGAATACAGACTCCATAAAGCATTTCAACATCAACATATCTAGTGAAGACGAGAATTTTGCGTGAGATATATGAAGTTGGTACACCAAATTCCTTCTCTCTCTTTGCATAATTTTCTCAAATAGATTATCCACTAACATTTGAGGAATATTTTGAAGATAAAGTATGGGCACAAGCCATGGATGAAGAAACAGAATGCATTGAGAAGAATCAAACATGTGAATTGGTAGATGTACCAGAAGATAATGATGTAATCAACATTAAATGGATTTACAAGACCAAGCAAGATGATGATGGGAATGTGTAGAAGCATAAGGAAAGAATGGTTGCAAGAGGGTTCACACAACATCCTGACATATATTTCAATGAAACCTTCGCACCAGTTGCACACATGTGTACAATCAAAACAATTTTTTCCATCAATGCACAAAACAAATGGAATGTTTATCAAATTGATGTTAAATCAACGTTTCTGAATGGCAATATGGATGAAGAATTATATGTGAAAAACCACAAGGATATGAAGTTCTAGTACAAGAACACAAAGGGCACATCATGAAAAAGGCACTCTATGGTTTGAAGCAAGCTTCGAGAGCTTGTTACAGACACATTGATTCCTAACTCATTGAGAATGGATTTCACAGAAGTAAAAGTGAACCAACACTCTACACCAAAGTGAATGAGAAAGGTAACATGTTATTTGTCTTCCTGTATGTAGATGATTTAATATTTACTGGTTATTATGGCATAAAAGAATTTAGAATAGTCATGGAAAGTGAATTTGAAATGACTGATTTGAGTCTCATGAAGTTTTTCCTAGGAATTGAAGTTAAATAGTCTAAAAGTGATATTTTTATATCACATTCAAAGTATACAAATACAATTTTAAAAAGATTCAATATGTCTAATTGCAAGTCAGCCCCAACACCTATAATAACATGTTTGAAATTGAGCAAGGATGATGATGGATCAACTATAAATCCTATGTTATTTAAAAGGCTCATTAGAAGTCTTATTTATCTAACAACAACGAGTCTAGACATCATGTATGGAGTAAGTCTCATCTCAAGATTCATGGAGTCACGAAAAGATTCTCATTAGCAAGCAGGTACAAGAATTTTTAGGTATGTAAGTGGAACAAAAGACCTTGGAATAATGTATTCAACTTTAAACATTTTAAAAATCATTGGATACACTGACAATGATAATGGAGGAAACACAAATGATAGAGAAATCACATTTCAGTACACATTTCATTTTGGTATAGGTGTTGTGTCGTGGGATTCGAAGAAACAACCCATAGTAACTCTATATTCAATAGAAGCATAGTATGTCGCAGCCACAGGCACTGCATGTCAAGTTGTTTGGATGAGGAGGATGTTCAAATACCTATCAAGAAACCGACAAGAACCAACAACCATTTTATGCGACAACAATTCAGCCATTTCTTTTTCAAAGAATCATGTGTTTCACAAGAAAACCAAACACATCGACACAAGGTATCATTTCATAAGAGAATTGGTGAACAATAAAGAAATTTGTTTAGAATTTTGTAGGTCTAAAGATTAGCTTGCAGGCATCTTTACAAGACCATTGGAAAGGGATATATTCCAATATTTGTGAAGTTGTTTAGGAATGACAAGTTCTGCATAGTGAAATATGTCATGAACAGAGAAAGTTCCAACTCTGAAATATTTTGTAATATTTTGTTCTTAAAAATTATGATATGCTCATAATTAAGGGAGAGTGTTGGAAATATTAATTACTTGCTGATACAAATAGCACATCAGTCGATTTTGTCAGAGTCTGTAGCAGGTCATTTTTTGTCATACAGTCTAACAGGATGAAGAGTTCATGTCTCTCATATATAAGCCAGTTGAATTAAATTGTTGAAGCTAAGTTTCTAGGTAGATAGTTATTACAATCTTTAATGTAAGTTGACAAAAGTTTTTTTTATAAATAAGAAGAAGATTGTAAATCTAAATATGGGAAGAACAGATAGAAATACAAAGAGATACAAAGAAGAGAAGTGCAGAGAAGAAGAATAAAACCTCTGTGAAGAGTTTGAAGCTCAACCCTTTTTGTTTTTTGAAAGTGTTGAAGAGCCGAAGCTCTATAAAAGGTGAAACATCCTTGTAAATTTCTACGTTTGTATTTATGGTTGTAGTTCTTTGTTATTTCATCACAAGAAATATAAATTGATAGTTTATGGTTTAATGCAATTTTATTTAGCTGCACATCTTCTCCATATTTACCTGAGTGAATGCTATTTACATTTACTGTTAAGTAAAAGACACAAATAATCCATAATTATTTCACCACATAAAAGTTCTATGTTTTTATCCGCATCATGTTTGACACAAGTCTTATTTAATATTTGGTTATATGATATTGTGGGTGAGTAAAGATATAGTTGTGTCACATTTTATCCAGGTTACCGTGGTGAAAAGTATTTTTTATATCTTAAGTCTTTAGACTAAGAAATATCTCTTTCATAAAGTTTTTATGTCGAATCAAAAGTGGGTTGCACACGAGTTGGTTGCAACCTAAATCCTATCGCAATAAACGTCATTTGAAGCCAAGTAATTCTACCAAGGTAAAAGTGTGTCGGGTGAAAATTCCGTCATAGTAATTTATTCGCAGGTATATTGGCCGCAAGAATTTATGTTAAAGAAAAAATGGAAAAGAAAAAGGTTATGTTGCGCAGTAACTCAAGTTATTTACCGCAGCTTTCGTTCCTGTGACATTGTACCACCCTTTCGATGTATCTAAATGTTCTTTAAGGGTTGATACTACAAGTAGTGTATACCACATTAGTGTTCATAGCAACCTAGTAGAGAGTAGACCAACATTGATAAGGATGCTTCCTTTTGGAGAGCACATCGTACTTCCTATTCAGGACAACCAAACGACAACAAAGGAGAAAAAAAGGTTCCTTTCTCTCTCATTTCACATTAGATACAAAAGGATAGATAAATAAGAGCTAAGAATTGCAATTAGGAAAGTACTATTTGAAAAATACTACCAACTACTCAAATGTGTAAAAATTCTTACAAGTTTGCTTCAAACTTAGAGGATAACATTTAACTTTACAAAACAAGTTCTCACTTAGTATTTCAGAAAAACTATATGTAAACAGAAAGTCCCTTGAGATTTATAGTTAAATAATTAATGCTATAGGTTTACTAAATATTCATCCAGTTTATTATCTATTTCCATAAACTATTAAAAGTTATGAAGCTTATACAAGATTTCTTTGTCTTGTATAGAACACTTCTTTGTCCTTTTTAATTTCCAGATGGACTCTATTCCCTGTCTATGTACAATTTAAAGTGAATCTAGGCTTCTTCTATTATATTCAACTTTGTATTTCCTTACTTGTAGGATATGGAAAGACAACAGAAGCCATGTCCATCTACGACTCTCATGGAGTTGTAAGAAAAAATGTAAAGAATAAATAACCTGATATCTTCTAATGTCAATGCAATAGAGATGTCATTTTAGGTTTTAAACATTGATTGTTATGAACACAAGTCACGTAGTGATACCATCACATGTCATCCTTGATTTTACTATGGGAACACTACTTTAATTTATGGGTATAGAGAGACTATATGGGTTCCAAAATAAAATGGCTTCAAATAGAGATAGACAAGATATATTTATAATTCATGGTGATTGCCCCGGATGCAAGTGACACGATGCCTCTAAGTGGTCCATATGGAAATCATGACATGCAGTTGCATCGTGGGAAACAAAGTTGATGGCAGAGTGGTTGAATTAAATGTCGAGGGTGGTGAATTTCTTGCCAACCCTGCAAGCAGTTGGCACGTTCAGTCCATATTGATTCGTAACACAGATGAGTTAAGTCTTGCACATGTTAACACAATGCTCCATGAAGCCAGTACTTCAAAACACGAGGCCTTCTAACCCTCATTCGCTTTGCCTTCTTCTATTCATGCTATTTGTTCTACTTATGTTTTGTGTCCATTCATCTATGAGCTTACTCAGAAAATTGAAGGAGAAAATGCCGAGGGAGAATGACACTCCACGTAGAGGGAGTGTAGGTCAGGGAGGTGGTCGACTCAAGGGGAAACTCAATGATACTGATGGATGTGGAGAATAGATGTCCATGCCTATTATATGTATGATTGATGAGTGGGAATATAAGGCGGTCACTAAACATTTATCCTCTGGAAGAAGTGGTAGGACAATAAATAATTATTGGATGATTAAAAACATGTTTTCCATGTTGATGGAGGACATTACTACAAAATGGAATGGTACCTAGTATTTTGTGTAGAGTGTGCGCACATGCCTCAACCAGAATGATGCACAACTCAACACCCTCGAAGAAAACTTCAACTAGCAGCACTATTCTATGTTTCACAATGCATGAAGTGAGGAAGTTGACGACGACAAGGTCCAGCGTGGGAAGGGAGGTGAGAATTATGTAGCGGTAGGAAATTCCAATGTTTAGATGTAAGAGAATAGGGAGAATAATAGAATCATGTTGTATGTCAAGCGCTGCCGCAAGGCTGTAACCGACGTCATTGATGCTCAACTGATACAGGAGATACAACCGACCACCTGTCTAAATCAAGTGGATGAGTATGGGCCCTGCCTGAGCCTGGAGGAGACAATGAATTTATTTGTGGGAAATTCTACACCCTAGATGCTCCACTACAGTCTCTGGTTCCCTCTACGACTCACAGATTTTCTGGTTCTCTTTTTTTTTAATGTGTCATTTTCATGTCTTTCCATAGTCATTTTCTAATATGTAATATATGTCAGTTAGAGTGTATAGCTCTGAGAAGAGAATACTTTCACATTTTTCATAACACCCCAACTCTATTTTTTTTAACAGAATGAGCAGGTTCCCTCTTAGTTTAGTCCCCCGTAACGAGTTTTTTTGATGTTTTGTACACTTTTCTATGTTAATATGAATATGAATCTCTACTATAGCTTACGAAAAAAAAACTTCACGGTGATTCATCTGACCTTTAACTAAATCCTGAAGTTTTAGATTAAAGAGGTTAATGAAAAATTAATGGTTACTTTTCCTTTCTCTCTATATCAACCGGATTCTAGGTGTTTTTTCTAATATAACTATTTATCCATAGGACCATGCCTAAACAAAAGATTGTAAAGTTAAATAATGTTGCATCTGGATAAGCTATTCTAAGACATTATGGGAACATAACCATGTGACATCTTATCATACTAGTGAAATTGGGTTTTCATGCTGTAGGTCCAATTGCTATTCCAGAATGAATTTCAATCTTCTCGAGATAACAAATATAGATCCATGGTGGAGATGAGAACTTGAAGGCTACTGATCCCATAAATTCTTTTACAACAAAGAGTTAACAAACATATTTAGAATATATGTTTTTACATTTAACTCTTCAATAACAAAGAGTTCAACAAACAGATTTACAATATCTTTTTTTGACAATTAAATCTTCTATAACAAAGAGTTAACGATGAATATATTCTATTTTCTAAACATAGAACCCAAAAATATGATAAGGGACTAGTACTTACTTATTTTGTGTAGGATTAGGGATGCTTGGCACAATTCAAAAGCTGAAACCATAACTTCTATTCCCAGGAAGACCTCTGGTTGTTTTCTTCATGTAGAAAGGGGCATGAGAATCTAGGAATCTATTATAAGATACCCTAACATTTTTCTATTTAACCTCCTATTCTCACTCAATGCATGGTTGGTTTCCACCTTGTTTTGGTAATAATTAGTGGAGATCTCTAGCTTGTTAGAATACTATTGTATGCAAAAAAATAGGGGGAATAATGAAGTAAAATCAAGGATAACGAGAGGTCGGACTACCTTCATCTTTTAGCCTACCATGAAACAATCAAATTTAAATAATGTTGCATCTAGATAAGATATTCTAAGCCATTATGGGAATATAACCATGCAAAATCTTGTCATACCAATACCATTGGGTTTTCATGTTGTAGGGCCAGTTTCTATTTTGGAATGCATTTCAATATTATGGAGATAACAAAGATAGATCCATGGTGGAGACAATAAATTGAAGGCTACTAATCCCATAAAATCTTTTACAACAAAGAGTTAACCAACAGATTTACAATGTATGTTTTTACAATTAACTCTTCTATAACAAAGAGTTAACGACCAATATCTTCTCTTACTATGTATGAAAATTTAATCCAAAAAGATGATAAGGGACTAGTACTTACTTATTGTGTGTAGGATTTACAGATGCTTGGCACACTCTAATAGATGAAACCATAACTTATGTTCCCATGCATACCTCTGGTTGTTTTCTTCATGTAGAAAGCAGAGTGAGAATCTAGGAAGCTATTATAAGCTACCCTTAACACTTTTCCATTGAACCTCCTCTGCTCACTAAATGCACTATTGGTTTCCACATTTTTTTCGTAATAATTAGTGGAGAGATATAGCATGTTAGCAGGTTGTTGTATGACAAAACACATGGTGAATAGTTAAGAAAAAGAGACGATAAAAGGAGGTAGCACTATGTTCATATTTTACCCTACTATGAAACAATCAAAACATTTAGAGAGAAAAATACTCTTTTCACCTACGATTTACTTTAAGAAGGTCAGTAATTATATTATATTGTTGTTGTATTTAGGGAATTATATTGTATTATTTTTGCTATGTTTTTTTTATAGTGCAATGGGATTTTCCATGGGGTGTTGTTAAAGATTAAAGATAATATGGAGAAGATAGTGGAGTACAAAATGGGCATATTGATTTCCTTCTCATTATTAGAATCAATTATTTATAGGATTACATCACAACAATACTATGGGTCATTAATGACAAGAAGGTGACCAAATCAACTAGTCAACTAACTAACTAATTAATGTTTCATTTGATCAGTAAGATTTTATTTCTTAACACACCCCATTAATCTCAACTCGAAGGATATCTTGAGCACTGTACATGCCCAATGCAATTGTTCCCAATGGTTTGTTGAACATATCAACCAACTACTCCTTAGAGCCACAAAACCGTAAAGAAATTTATTAATCATAGACTAACTCACAAATGAAATGATAAATAGTGTCAATGTGTTTTTTTCTATGAAATACATTATGTTTGGACAACTGTATTGCAGAGCTATTATCACATGAAATAGAATTTGTATCCTTTGCAGTGTGTCCAATATCCTTTAAAAGTATTCTTAGACAAACTACATGGCAAGGTGTTGTGGTGACTACTACATACTCTACTTCCGCAGAAGACATGCTAACAATGGTTTGTTTCTGAGATGCCCAAGAGATCAGATTTGTACACAAATGAAAAGAATAACAAGATGTCCTTTTCCTATCATCAATACTTCTTACAAAATCATTTTCAGTGTACCATGTGAAAGTATGTCTAGTGAATGAGTGTACTAAAGGCCATATCTAAGTGTTTCTGCAACATATCTTATAATTATTTCTCCAAATTTTCAGTGAGAATATTTGGGAGACTCTATAAATCTGGAAATAAGATTGACAACATACATCAAATCAGGTCTAGTTGGAGTCAAATACATTAAACTACCTACTGTTATTTTAAAGATTATAGAATTTATTGTTGGTACATCATAATTCTTTGTTAAATTGGTGCCTAGAGAAATGGAGGTTTAAGCTAGTTTACATTTATCCATTCTGAATATCTGTAAAATATCAGTAGCATACTTATGCTGAGAAACCAAAATACCTTGATCAATTTGAGTAACTTTCACACTAAGGAAGTGGTTCATCAGACCTAGATCAATCATTTCAAATTCTTTTTTCATGATTGTGGTGAATTCTTCAAGCATTAAATTACAAATGTAAATCATGTCATCAACATAGAGACATATGATCAACATTTTACCTTGCTGATCTATTTTTACATACAGAGTGGGCTCATTGTTTCTTCTATTGAACCCATTGTTGATGAGATAGGATTCAACCCTATTGTACCAAGATACTGGAGCTTGTTTTAGATCATACAAGGCCCTTTTCAGCTTAAACACTTTGTGTTCATGACTTTTGATAGTATATCCATGTGGCTGGTCTACATAAACATCTTATTCAAGAATACCATTGAGAAAGGAAGATTTCACATCCATTTGATAAACAAGCCATTGATCTTTTGTTGCAATGGCAAGTACAACTCTGATAGTATCCATCCTTGCTATAGGAGCAAAGATTTCATCATAATATACATGGTATTGATGTGCATATCCTTTGGCAACCAACATTTCCTTGTGTTTTACAAGCTCTCCTTTTTCATTCAGTTTGGTCTTATAGACCCACTTGACTCCACTACTAGTTTTGTCTATAGGGATATCAACAAGATCCCAATTCTAGTTTTTCTCAATAACATCAATCTCTTCACTCATTGCTTGTACCTAGTGTGCATCCTTTATTGCTTCATCAAAATATGTGGGTGGATGGGAAAACACAACATACTGAATTTTTTCATCAATAACATGAGTATGCTCATATAACTCTCTCAAAATTATATTTCTTTGATTATGAGATGGACTGTTTGCCGGTGTTTCTTCTTGTTGATGTACTTCCAGTATTGGAATTCTGATCGGTAGATGTGACAGATCTAAAGTTTTTTTTTGGTATATTCGAAGGATCACTCCAACATTTGTCTTCTAGGAATTTCACATCTCTACTCACCATAATCGTTTTGGTGACATGATTATATAACTTGTAAGCCTTGTGCTATTCATTGTTGTGAGTGAAAATGCATTGCTCAGCCTTCTTATCCATTTTTATTCTACGTTCATTAGGTATATGAGAAAATGAAACAGAACCAAAAAATATTAGATGTGCTACACTAGTCTTAGTGCCACTCCAGGATTCTTTTGGAATTTTATTCTGGACACTCATTGTGGGTGATCTGTTGATCAAGTAGACTAAGAATTCAATAGCTTCATCCCAATAATCATTTGATAGCTTCTTGTGTGACAACATGCTATGGGCCATGTTTATGATGGTACGTTTCTTTCGTTCAACAACTCAATTCTGTTAATGTGGAGTGTATCTGGTGGTGAATTGTCTCTAGATTCCATGCTTCTTGCATAAATCTATAAACTCATGTGAATCATATTCACATCCACCATCTTGAGCACTTCAATGAACTTGTGATACTGATTCTTAGTCAAGGAATTGAACTCTTTGAACCTAGAGAAAGTCTCTCATTTGTTATTGAGAAAATAAACCCATATTTCCTGCTAAAATCATCAATAAATGTCAGAAAATAAAAGATACCTCCTATGGATTGGGTTTTCATGGGTTAATAGAGGTATGTATGAACTATCTCAAAATCTTAGTGCAACTCCAGGATTCTTGAGGAATTTTATCCTGGACACTCATTGTGGGTGATCTGTTGATCAAGTAGACTGAGAATTCAATAGCTTCATCCCAATACTCATTTGATAGATTCTTTTGTGACAACATGCTAGGGGCCATGTTTATGATGGTACAATTATTTCATTCAACAACTAAATTTTGTTGTGGAGTGTATCTGGTGGTGAATTGTCTCTGGATTCCATGCTTCTTGCATAAATATGTAAACTCATGTGAATCATATTCACCTCCACCATATGACCTGAGCACTTTAATGCTCTTGCGATACTGATTCTTAGTCAGGGAATTGAACTCTTTGAACCTAGAGAAAGTCTCTCATTTTTTCTTGAGAAAATAAACCCACATTTTCTTGCTAAAATCATCAATAAATGTCAGAAAATAAAAGCTACCTCCTGGGTCAATAGAGGTATGTATGAACTACCTCAAGATGTTCTTTAGCTTGAGATGTGGAAGTGGGGAATCTATCCCTTTGATGTTTTCAAATGATAAAATCCTCATAGGAGTTGGCTTATTCATGTATAATTGGTAACCCCTTGACCATGGATTTTTTATGCAGGAGATTGAGACTCTTGAAGGGAAGATGATTGAATCTACAATTCCATAACCATGTTTCATCTAGACTAGAAAAAATATGGGTTACAGAATATGGAAGGTTGGCACTTCTAAGACTGAGAGGGAATATTATGTTCTTTGTCATTTCAACTTTAGCTATGAGCCTCCTACAGGGGGGTTATCATAAATGACATAGTATGCATCATAAAATCGGAGATCATACTTGTTCTGAAGTAATTGACCTATACTGATAACATTGGCATTCATATGTGGTACATAGAAAACCTCATGAATAAATGTTTTTTCATTTTTGTTTATAAATGGAGGAACACTACCTTTTCCTTCCGCTGGAACCAGAAATCCATATGCTAGCTTGATATTCGTGATAATAGAGGAATAAAAATGATATAATAGTGACTTGTTACCTGTCATGTGATTGTTGCAATCGCTATATAGTATCCATAAATATGAGTTGCAATGTTCTTCAGTTGCTTTATAGGAGAGGAACATAACCTCTGACAAGCCTTCTTCTTCTTTGGACACATTGGATTTTCCATTTTTCTACTCTACTTACTTTCTTTACATTCTTGTTAATAGTGTCCATAATTCAAGTAGTAGTTGCATTGAATATTGGACTTATTGGTCCATCTCTTACCTTTCCCCCTCTGACCTTGAGAGTTATGAGAGTGCTTTGACTGATCAGAATGTTCACGACTGGTTATGCCCTCTATATGACGAGACCCTTGGCCTCTTCTTCCTCTATTTCATCCTCCTCTACCTTGATCTCTACTAAGGGAAGCTTGGGTGTTGAAAGAATTGGTTAATGAATCATCTTCTTGATTGAGTCAAGCTTCATGAGATAGAAGGGATTGGGTCAATTTGTCTAGGTTGAACTAAGACATGTTTTTTGCTTCTTCTATGGAAGTCATTGCCATAGCAAATTATTGGTGAGGCACCTTCGAATATTTTGAACAACTACCTTCTATTCTAGAGGTTCCCCATAGGTTTGAAATTGGGTTACAATGTACGAAACCTTAGTTATAAATTGATCTACATTTTATGTTTCCTTCATTTTCAAAAATTTCAAATTAAAGTCGAAGAGTTTTCAATCTTATTGCTTTTACTCAGTTTGTTCCCTTGTCGGAGGATGCAAGCAGATTCTAAGCTTGATGTGCATTGGTAGCTTCTGAGATCCACAGGAAAATGGAATCCCGGATGCAAATTTGGATTAGCCATTTGGTTATGAGATCTCGGTCTCGGCAAGATTATATGGTATTCTTCTGGGCATTAATAATTGTGGCCATATCATTTGTATTAGGTTTTTCAAACTCAATTTCAACCATATCCCAACATTTGTTGAGCTAGAAAAACTTCTTCATCTTGATAAAACAAAACTCATAGCTTAGTTGGTTAGTACAGGTCCAAAGATCAGCTCCAAATTTGAGGTGCTTGTGTTGGTAGTAGCCATGCTCGTATGACTAACTAGGGATCCCCCTTTTTTTTCTAATTGTTTAAAACAATCGACACAACATGTATAGCTAGCATGGGGCGGCAGAAGACTATGTCAGTAAAAAAAAATAAGTGAACAATGACCGACACACTTTTCCATTGGACAAGGTGTGTCACTGACGATCTTTTCCTTAAGACAAGGTGCGCCATCGACAAACTTTTCCTTTGGATAAGGTGTGTAAGTGGTGTTAGTGACACTCTTTTCCTTCATGCAGGGTGCATCACCAATGTCATTTTTCTTCAGACAAGGTGCATCTGGGACACACTTTTCCTTTAGGTAGGGGGTGCATCAATGGTTCAGTGCCACACTTTTCCTTCAGGCAGGGTGTGTCAGTGATCCAAGAGAGAAGAAAAAGAAAAATACACCTGATTTCTTGATTTGTTATGGCTTCGATCACAACCTCTATGTGTGTTTTCTTTCCACTACGTGAAAAGGATTACCCAAGACAAAAGGAACTGATCAATCCATATGCTTTGATACCGTGTTAAATATTAAAGACAAGAAGCAGAAGATGGTGGAACACACAATGGGCATATCGATTTCCTTCTCATTATTAGTCTCACGTATTTCTAGGATTACATCACAACAATACCATGGGATAAAAAATATTATGGGTCACTAATCAAGATAAGGTGACCAAATCAACTACTCAACTAACTGACTAATTAATGTTACATTTGACTAGTAAAATTACATTTCTTAACACAGGTTGCCTCAATGTTTTATTTGACTAGTTATGGAAGCTTACGAGTGAGCAACCTAAGAGATGTATTAAGTAATAATTGTGTCGGCAAATATTATGTTCTCTTTCAATTGAGCTCATGATTGAAACACATGATATTCTTGATGTCTATGCTGCGAGTAGATGCAAATGTACAACTGTTTATGGTGGAATTAAAAAACTAAGGGACCGAATTCTATGCATTTTAACTTCACAAACATTATCATTGTCATTTAAATAAGAACTTGAATGACCACAAATTTGATTAGAGATCTCTCCTTTTCTAAGGTCATTTCTATTTTCCAATGCAAATTTTAATCTAAGTATATTCTAAATGTCCAAAAAAATTTCCAAACGAAATTTTAATCTAGCGGCTATATTAGTCCACACACTCTCCTCGGGTTCTAGGTGTAACGAAGTAATTAAACCAAACTTCGGAGTCAATATTTGACATCCCAACCCTTCAAAACCCCTTCTTGTATAGTTTCTGGTTGCACTCAACTCTCCTCCTCTATACTTTTGGCCTGCATAGACTTTATAAAAGGATATATTAGAGCTAATGCGAAGTAAGCCTCTAATCCCAAGATTAAGAAAATCTCACTCAAACTTATTGGTCCATAACTACTGATTGCATGAAAAGAAATACATCTTCTAAAGTTTGAAAAACAAATTCTATCTTATAAATTTCAAAGAGTTGTTTGTTCATGTATGTATTATTGGTTAGTTCCATATAGCCTACCTTTTAAGTGAGAGGTTTCAACTTGACCAGTAGCAAATTGTATCACTTCTTCTCGCTCTTTGAGAGTGAGGGATTGTACGGTTTTATGCTCGCCCTTTGGTGGGTTTTAAGTTCATCAATAAAATTTTCATGTTAAATACAATTCACATTAGAAATGAAAGGATGAAGATTAAGCTCTAGAAGGAAGAAAATAACATGCAAAGTTGGCATACAATTTTTAAATAAAATTTTATGATGAAGTTTAAATCTACACATTAAGATGGACTTGTCTTTGAAATAAAAACACATGGAAAACATTTAAATAACGTAAGTAGCGACACCATAAACATGTATTTAATATTATTATTATTATTATTATTATTATAATATTATAAAAATATTTTTACAAAGTAACATATCTATTTATATTATTATTAAGTAAATAAGCAAAAGGTTGAAGAAATTATCACATAGATGTAACCTTCTCATACTTCAAAGTGGAAGATTCAAAAAATTATTGGTAAAAAAAAATTATTTAGTAGTTGGAGGCATTACATTCTTTCCAAGATTGTTGTGATTAATGTGATATTTATTTTTAAAAATAGTAAAGTATTTTAAAATATATGCTTAATATGTTTTTCCATAATAGTAATATATATAAATGGTTTTTCAATAAAAAAATCTACAAAGTTTTATAATTTATTTCCAAATAAAATTGTGACATTAAATTCATAGCAAAATATCTTGAATATATACATTATGACTGTAATAATAAATACACCCCTCCTTAATCATTTATTAACTTAAAATCTTATAAAACGCCATCCTTTGGAAAGCACAATCTAAAGCACATTTTCTATAGTCATCAAAATAAATATTTATTATATCCTATACTCTCAATAATATAAATGGCTAGTTTCCTTTAGAAAATGGTTGTCATATACAATTTATATAAAATAGATCTCTTTAAATTATTTATGTTAAATATGTAATTATTAATAAAGAATAAAATGAAGAAAAAACTTAATCCATTAAAAAAGAAATTGTATAGCTTTGTATTTTCAAAATGTAAATTTAAGAGATGTAAATTGTATTATTTTGAAAGATATAAATTTTATTAGTTTGAAAAATGTAAATTTTATTTATTTGAAAAATGTATATAGTTTTTTAATTAATTATTTATATTTTTTTCAAATGTATGAAAAATGTATATTTGAAAAATGTTGATTGTTTTTTATAACTTATAATTTTTAAAATGTAAATTTTATAACTTACAATTTTCTAATTGTAAATTATATATATATATAGTTGTAAATTTTATATATATATAAAATGCAAAAAGAATTTTTTTATAATTAATAACTCAAATTTACCAATTTAAATATTTTTTCTTTTCAATTCACTTTTAACTTTTGATGTTTTTAGGTTTCTTTTTAGTTTTTTAGCATTTCTTTACATGTATTAACTTTCCCAAATGTTTGGTCATTAAACCATGACTTCACTATATTATTATTATAACATATTGATTCACATGTTTAAAAGAGATTTGCTATAACATATTGGTTCATCAACTTACTACTCCGCTTACCCTTCTTAAAATATAGGTCTTCACTGTGTTCCATGTTCTAAATTTTGTTTATAAATTTGATATATGCTTTCTACAATTCCACAAAAATTGTGCATATTAATAAATACTTCTTTTTTAAGAAAAAAAAAATACTTCCTCGCACCATTCCAACATGGATTACAACTATTGCGAGACAATTTAAACAATGAACAATGTTGAACAAGTTAATTTCTACATAGTTCCATCTTATAACTATAGTTTTTCCCTGCAAACATTCGAACTCTTTTATGAAATTAAACTATCAAAACACAAGTTAAACAATGAACAATGTTGAACAACTTAAACTTTGAACAATTAAAAACAATGTTCAATTATGCTTTTCCTCACTTAAACAATGTCAATTTATTAATGAATGTTTAAAATGTTTGCTGGCACACCCTTTCTTTTCGTCTATTTAATATATAGTGTTTGCATACATTTGGAAGTTCTTCAACTTCACCCTCGCGTCACCTTGTTTTGCACAATACTACATGAAAACTCATATTAAACAATCAACAATGTTCAACAACTTTACCAATGAACAATGTTAGAAAATGGTAATCAATGTTTACTTTAAGTTAAACAATGAACTAAGTTGGATTAACAATATCACTTTGATGAGAAATTTCAGTACCTGCAACTTCTATTCTATCTCTCATTCCATGTCTTTGCTATGTTTGTTTCCATTTATAGCTATACATTTTGAAATAGTCAAATATATTTATGTTATTGACTCCTATTTTTTGTTTTCTTGGTTTTTTGCAATATCTAGAACATTTCATATGTATCCTTCTATATGGATTTTTTTGTCGGTTCAGATACATCAATTGATATTTATGTGGATACCCCTATCGAATTTGTTTCGGTTGAAAACGTTATCTAAGATGTGGAATCTAGTCGTATGCAACAATCTTCTTGTTGAAAGACATCATATGAAATGCAAGGAAGATGGTGGTTTCTTCATTGAAGGATGTAATCCATACTAAAATCATTTTATATGTTCCTTCATTGATGACAAAGGTGTTATGCCACTTCTTTATAGATACCTTTCCCATACACATTGTATAACCTTGAACGTTCATGTGGTTCCGTTCTTTTGGTATTTGTCCTTGATCCAAATATGTCATGTCTACAATATTATGTTGTTAACCCTTTTATCAAAGTGTGCACGTTTCTAGGTTCTATTGAGTTTGGGTACTATGGTTTCTTCGCCATCTTGAATAATATCAGTGAACAAAAATATGTTTGGATACACGTCTAGCATAATTTTATGGACATGTGTCAAAATATAGTGTCTGTAGCAATATTAACAAGACATGGGAAGATGAAGACTTATTTGATGTAGAACCTCCATCTCCTAGGGATGTGGTCTTTTATAAATGTAAAATATATTGGTTGCATGTCTAGATGTTCACTGGTGGATACCCAAGAATCAAACACAAGTTATTTTCTCTTGATATTCATGCAAACAAATGGACTATCTATTTTGTGCATCATGAATTTGTTAGGGGATCTATTTGCCTTGCAGCTCATGGAAATCAATTGTTATGGATTGCTCATTGTGATTTCATGTTTTTTTGGTCTAGTGATATTATACCATATTTTGAACCTGGTAGGTGCCCTCTAGAATGCACAAATGAATATTTGGAAGATGGTTCCAGAATGAGTTGGACTATCATGAGAGACCTGACATCATATATAAATAGAAAGTGCATTGGATATCTTCCTTTCCATGCGATTGGAAACACAATACTTATGTGCAAATTTGCTCAGTCGCTTCTATTGTATTATGATTTGACAAATCTAACAACAACATTTGTTGGGGTTGATCCCTTACCAATCTATAGACATTTATCTGTCAATGTTTGAGAAAATATGAAGATACTTGAAATTTAAAACTTTTGATAAACAAATACAGTGCATGTAGATCTCATAAAACGATTCAAACACACAAATCATTCAATCCATAAGACACATGATGTACCCTGGGAAAACCCTCCAAATTGGGAGGATGAAAAAACCAACATACAATCCTTTGAGTATGATACATAATGGAAGAGAATTATTTTACAACACTTGAAGATTGCTTGATAAGATATTTCTAAGTAGCAATAGAGAATAGAGATCATACAGAAAGGTATCATAGTATTTCTAAGTGCATAAAGCTCGAATAAAAATCTTATTTAGTCATATAATGAAGGTAGAAAATGGGTTCATGCCTTTTGGGCATTGTCAAAACTATGCACACTATGTACACTCTCCACACATTACCTATTGCACCTTCCTTGACTTGGTTCCAAGTTGTTGTTAGTAGAGATCATTGGAGGGAAATGTCTACAACATTATCTATCCTTTACTATAGGGGGGTGAGTCCTAATCGACATAAATACATGCAATAAATTAAAAGTGTCTTAATATTCCTAAGTTTTTTCAAAGAGTAGAGAGGGGAGGAATAAAGGAGATAACCTCTGAAGCGTTCCATTCGTGGAAGGTCCCATTGCTTGAGAATCCATAGCCTTTATCCCTTCATTTGCATCTTTCTTGCTAGTTCCTTACCTTTATATTTTGAAAACCTTGAAAAAACTTGAAAACTATCTACCAAATCTTAATCAAAATAGATGAAAATACATAGACTCAATCTCAACTTTTGGGGGAAACTAGAATTGCATCATTTGAAAAATATGAAGAAAGTGATTAAAACCCAATGATATAGGTGAATCCCTTTCCCATCTTCTCTAAACCATCCTTCTCCATCTATGTTAATGATCACCAAAAAATTGATGTGAAAAAGAATCTATCTAACCTCCAAATTCTCTAGCATGCATTTCCCTTTCTCTTTGTACTCCTTCTCTTCACCTCATATGAATTTCATATATAGCATTGAGGTTTGTACTCCGAATCACGAACCATGAATGTGGGATTAATATTTTTGATGGATTTTATTTTTTTTCTTCAAAAAACCCACTTTACATAGTTTTTTAGACATTTTTACGTATGATAAGCACTCTTTGCACTCCAGGAGTTGTGGATACTAGGGTTTAGCCCTTAAGTAGTCTTGATCTTGAATTCTTTAGAGCACCCCCTATCTTCGCATACTTCTTCCTTTGCAGAACCACTGGGTTGATGAGATATCAAAGATCTCAATTTGTTCCATATTCCGGTCTTCTGTTGCGGGAGAAATGAATATATGTTTTCACACCATCATCTTCAGGGGTGTTAATTTTATTGTTAACAGATGACCCCTAATGTGTGAGGCCTAAATCAATGCAGA
Source organism: Pseudotsuga menziesii (assembly GCA_001517045.1). Classification (NCBI taxonomy): domain Eukaryota; kingdom Viridiplantae; phylum Streptophyta; class Pinopsida; order Pinales; family Pinaceae; genus Pseudotsuga; species Pseudotsuga menziesii. The sequence continues at coordinate 20,547 of LPNX010644780.1, read as the reverse complement.
GGGTTGAAATACATTAATTTCTCTTTTATTCTGATACTCTTTAAACTTATACTCTTTAGTGATCAAGGCATGATGGAAAAGGATGGTTTATGAATGCGGGACTTGGAGAAACACCTGCAAGTTAAACAAGGAAATTTATCAAATATACAATATCTTCCTGAGGTGGGTATACCCATGCTCAGCAATAAACAAGCATGGCCATGAACAATACATAATGACATGGTATTTTTTTAATCTTGCACAACTCAGGTAATGCATTGATGAGTGATACAATTGTCTTTCCCAAGGTCTTCAATACAAAACAATGATAGTACGAGTTTATATCATACGAATACAGGAGCGGACGTCGAGCATAATAAAACACGATCTAATGACTGGTCATTGATGTATACCATTAACAAATTCCAGGATACCCATGGATAATGATGATGGACTCCAATGTAGTTGAGTACAAACTAAAAACTGTGAATATATTTTTTGATGTTGTACACTTGTAGAATAAAAAAACATGGGTCATTGAAGTATATCCACTGCATTTGTGAGGAAACCTTCCACTAATGACTGCAATATCCAAGGTACTCACGAGGGTTCCTATATCCATTTCACTACAACAAATCCTGGAATTAGCATCCATTTTTAGTGTAATTTTTTTTTTTTACATTGAGTGATCAAACTAGACGCTAAATTGGATGCGTCATGGACAAAACTTAAATTGTCTCAAAAACATATTTTTGGTATCCTAGATAGCATCCTTTATGACATCCAAAATAATGTCTATTTTTTTTCTTCTAGAATAATGCCCAACTTTCCTTCCTAAACAATGTCGAGGTTTGCTTCCTAAATAATGTCCTATTTTTCTTCCTAGAGAGCGTACGTTTTTTCTTCTTAAATGACATCCCCATTAGTGCCATGTTTGCATCCAAATTAGCATCCAATATTGCATCCATTTGTTCTAACACTTTAGCATCCCATTTTGCACCACGTTTTAGTTCCAAATATGTGTCAATTTTTGCTTCCAAATTTGCACCATATTTTGCTTCCTTTTTTGCATTGTGTTTTGCTACCAAAATGATGCTAAACATTTCTTCTATTGTTGCACCATATTTTGCTTCCTATGTAGCACCATGTTTTTCATCCAAAGTAACATATTATTTTGCTACTATATGAACAACATGTTTGGCTTCATCATTAGCGCCAAGTGTTGTATCCTTTTTAATGCCTAGTTTCGCATCTCTATTTATGCCCACATTAGCACCATGTTTTGCTACCACTTTAGAGCTTGATGTAACACCCCGGTTTTGAACCTATTTGCATGATGTATATAATGTAATTAATCGTGGTGAGGAGCTAAAGGAAAAAGCCCCACCATCGATTTCGTTGTGTATGTTTCGGCAATAAGGATAGTTGCCGATGGTATATCATGCTATATGGCACATTATAGTTTGGCATCATGTAAATATGCACATCAATTAAAATAAACCTACAGCCAGCTACGATGGTGCAACGTTAAAATTAAAAGGGCATGATTCCAAAGGATAAGGGGGGGAAATGATGAACCTTGAGTCATGGGGGAAAAAGCTACATGTCATCACCCTGTCTATTTTTCCCACCTTCCCTTGTCTCATCCAACCACCTTTTTAATGTTCTACTAAGTTGTTGAGGCATTTATTGCTGGAACTGGAGGGTGGCAGGACTGTCAGTCTTTGCCACATGCTCACTCCACCAGTCCTCTCTCCACAATCACGGGGGTAAGGGAACCCTCACTACGCACTCTCTCAGGGGATTTTTGGGGGGTTCACTCTCACGTAGGGGACGCGCAGAGGGGGCCGGTTAATCTACCTCATGCATGGAGTCAGCGTTTTTGTCCTCCACCATTGCCAGATGGTGAAGGATCGCTGTGGTTGTAGTTTGTTGTTCGTGAGCTGTTGTTTTTCCCTATTTTGTTGGCTGCATCCTTTCCCCTCACACACAGATTGATGGAGAATCGGTTCTTTCCCCATTTCTATCTGTGTAAATTTCTTCAACGTTTGCACTGAGGAGCTGTGTGTTGTGGGATTTTACATGTTGGACGGTCGTTGACTTCCACATCCGTTGGTTGAGTCCTCCCATGTCTATGCTAGGAGTTCTTCTTCTGCCCCAACTTGAGACTGCATAAGGTTCTCATCATTTCCTCATCAGATTATGGTCTACGTTTATGTCCTTCTTTTTCCCAAGATTGACAATCAGACTTCTTCCCTATTTTGGGACTGTGTAAGGTTTCCATAGTTTTCATTGTAAGTTTGGGCTATCGATTCACCCTAGTTTTGGGTTTCTTCTTGGTTGTTGAGGCAACAGACGTATTTTGGGGATTGTTGCCGAGTTGTTTTGGCCACGCTAGGGCCAAGAACAACTCTGGAGTTTGGTTGGACCTGAACTATGTTTCACCTTTTGTTTGGGATTGTCATCCGGTTATATTTTCCTTCTTTACAGAGTTGTGAATCGATTGTTTTGCTGCAGTACGCATTGGTTGGTCTTTGGACTGTTGAGAGTGGGATTAGAGGCTGGGTATGCTTGAGAAGACTACTATTGAGGCCACCAGCTTAGCATTTAGCCTTTCCTAGCTCCTTGACGACCTGGTAAAATCTACTGTGTGTGGGTTTGGCTGATCGTGTACCTTGGCTACGTGTAAGCCTGTATTGACCCTTATTCCTTGAGGAATCATTCCCAACTCTGGGGTGGCAGTGTTGCTGAGAGATTGATGAGCACACTGGACTATGGTTGGGTGGAACGTTGTAGCAACGTAGCTGGTTGTGGGTGAGTTCTTCATTAAAACATAAGTACTCCTGAATATTTCATCTCTGCAATTATATCTACTGTTTCATGAGAAATGATTAACATGTTGAATGTTGGAATGTATATGTTTGCTTCCGCTGAATGTTGAGGAACTATTCATCTTGGTATGTATTATGTTTAAGCTATTTATTTCAGCATTGATGCCTGTTCATCTTCATGGGGTTGTTTTCCCGTATGATTGGTGTTAGTAGCATCCTCTTCGCCACTCGGAGGGTCAGGGACGTTACACCCAATTTATCGTCCATTTTTACTCCCACACTAGTGCCATATTTTTCTTCTCGTTTAACTCCTTGTATTTCTTCTTATTTTTCTTCCTCATGATCACCTAATCTAGCTTCTCATTTATAATCCAATTTTTCTCCTTTTTTGGCCATCGTTTTAGCTTCTACTTTGGCATCCAAAATAGCATCAAAATTGACTTCCAACTTAGCGCCAAGTTTTGCATCCAATGTTTCTTCTAGATCTAGAACATAGTGGGATTCCATTTTAGCTCTTGTTTTTTCTTGCTTATTAGCACCACATTACACTTGTTATTTAACACCTACAACGATATCCAATTGTGTGAGAATATATTTATTATATCAAATTATTATAATTATTCATTAATTTGAATAGTTCTCATATATCATTTACTTCATAGTTCTGAAATAGCATAATGAAACATTCAAGTTAATAGTAGATACAATTATTGAAATTAATTACATAGCATTTATGAATAAATTTAACATAAACATACAACATTTATCCAAAGCAGTAATATCATCATATATATTAATTTTCTATGAAAAAGATCATCAACAACTTCCAATATATATAAAGTTAAAATATAATAGTGATAACATCAACATTATTTTTCATTAATTGAAGTGAAATTATAAAACATCATCATATCATTAACCTATCATATAGATCACGTATTAAGGTTAAAAGAACAAGTAAACAATATATATTGAAAATACCCATACCACAAGAAATATTTTTTTTGATATCCATATCTAGAAAAGTCAAAATGATCAGCAATAATCAAATTTTATATGTCAACATGAATCCACCATAAAAATCAAAATGACCCAAAATGTAATATGAACTTGGATAATTATAGAAATAACGATATGTGTCTAGTAGCATGAGCAAATAAAAAAAAATCCACAATCTCAATAGTAGAATCAACGGCTACCATCCTCATCCTCATCCTCATCCTCTATCCCAGCATCATATCCATCGTCATTTTCATTTGATCCATTTGTTTCATTATCATCAATATCTTTCTCTAGCACATCGGTGACAACATAATCAAGATCATCACCTACATAGTCATCTTCACCATTTTTTTGCAAATACCAAGCAATAATCAATTTAAAGCTTTAGTATCAATTTCATTACATAACGTATATTATGTGTTATATTGCAAATATTAGTGTGATCATTTATTCATTCTCAAGAGTTTTCTAACCATGAATATAAACATCATCTCATCAACAGATAGTAACCACACATATCAAGTGTATCCACAACCATGCATACACACATGTACACCATAAATTTTCATATCACAATAGAATAAGACATAGAGGCAAGGAAAAATAGACATCCCCATGATTACATATAAAGTAAAGAAAAATATGATATCACATATATTATTCGCTTATAACCATATTTTTGTCTAAAGTTGTTATATCATTAAATATATATATATATATATATATTCAATCTATATCTTCAATAGCATATTAACCATGGTTTTCATCTCTCAATCAAGTTCATGAACTGTTTCCATTGTAATCTAAGAGTAAATTTAATATAACATGCTTGATAATATCCACTCATAAACATTATTAAAATAATATTATCATACATATAGTTTTTAACATAATAATCATATCATTTGTATAAAAATCGAAAAGGTTTGTTGGAGTCATGTTATCCAAGTACCAGCTAGAAGTAACAAAACCCAATGCTGTTACATGGAATTCAGTTGGTTTCCCTGAATGGCCATCGGAAGCAAGTTGAAACTCACCATAAATAAAAAACCAAGGGCTCTAATGGACAAAATATTAGTTAAGTTGGATTTGTAACATCCTAGTATTTCTAGGGATATCCATGCTTGGTGGTTTCATGGACTGAAAGTTGTTTATTTTCATGGTTTTTAAACTAGGGTTTTGCATAGTGACGTGCAGTGCAATTTCTGCATGATAGGATAAGATTTTGAAATTGTGTTGAGTGAGTGCATGGGATTCACATTCATATCGTCCTTGCCCAAACAGAATTGTAGGAGGAAATGAAACTAAATTACATTGTTCAGTTTTGGTTTTATGCCTTCGGTTGAAATTATTCTGGTGTCCCTTAATGGCCTTGATAAGCAACAAGAAAATTGCTATTACCCGAAAACCATGGCTCTAATGGACAAATTTTCAACTTTGTTGGAATTGTGACATCCAAGTACCACTAGGGACACCCCTCTTAGGTGGCTTCATGGAACAAACGTTATCTATTTGTTTTGTTTTCTAAACTAGGGTTTTGTTAAGTCATGTGTATTACAATTTTTGTATGATAGGATAAGATTTTGAAATTTTTTCCCAATGATTGTGTGGGAATCACAACCATCTCACCCTTACCCAAACACACTTGTAGGAGGTAACGAAACTCAATTTTGTTTCTTTTTTTGGTTTTTATGCTCCTGGTTTAAATTTGTCTAGTGTACCCGAATGACATTGGTAAGAAAGATAAACTCGCCATAACTTGAAAATCAAGGCCCTGATGGAAAAACAGTCAATTCAGTTGGATTCACGACACCCAATTACCAATAGTTTAACATTACGAGGATCAATCCTTGGCCTATGTTGATACAACCAAGCGAATACATCACGAAGTTTCTTAAATATCTCGGTGTATGTTTAAATTTCTTCTCGTGAAAAATCAACACCGATATAAACATTCTCTGTCTTACCAGGGGTTTGAGATATGTTGATCAGAATAGTTGGTGATATGTTCGCCATGTTACCTTCGGAATATATACCATGAGTTCCTAATGGGATCATAGGATGACCAACTTTCTCACTTAAGGTCATCTAAAACTGATCACCCTCAATCTGTTCGAGCTCCGAGAGGAAGTAGGATCGTTGATGCATCTCTTCCCACTATTATTCTAAGTTTATCATGGCCTTGATAATATATTCATCTAAAGGAAAACTATTGTCTAGGAATTCATGTGAGCATGAAAAAATGAACACCCAAGCAGGAGGCACCAAGAGATCCTCCTCTACTGTCTATGAAGGGGAAGGATCAAGGTTTGTAGTGATATCAAATATGGCTTGGTATGGGTGTTTGTGCTACATAAAATGACATTTCTATAGTATTATGTGTGGGACCTTAATTTGAATTACTTGGAGAAGGGAGAGCCCACGGCTCACTCAAATAGGCGGTAGAAAAGGAGTCTGGACTCAAAGGTGATGGAGCACAACCAGACATAGAATCAATAGATAGAATTGGTGCCGAAAAATTAAAGGTTCCCATTAACGAAGGATACTTTATGACACCAATGATATCAGTTGATGGCTGAGAATTAAATTACCGAGATAGTGGGACCCAATGATGCCGAGGAACCATAATTATCAAATTACAATTGGTCAATCATCACAATTTTATCTTAATAAGGAAAAAACACAACACGAAATATTGATGACACAATCACTTTCATGGTGTAAATCTAGTTCCAAACCAGTAACAAATTATAGTTGAGAGGTGCATCAATTACCTAAACCTTGACTGACATGGTATCCCCCCTTAGTTGGACTTGAAGGGAAGGAATATTTCCATGCAGTCTAAAGGAATGACCATCAAAATTTATCTACATAGTCATGGATTTAGAAAACATGAGAGATCCAAGGCCTTTCCATTATGAAAGAGACATCATAGATATCACAACACCTTCATCAATAAATGTATGTTTAATGGTGTTCTTCAAACCATCCACATGGAATTAAAAATCCTCCTGGTAAGGAAAGCAAGGATGAACACAATTCCTCTCGAACTTGACAACACTAGGGTCGATCAGGTCAGTCGCTCCTAAAGTAGCTAACGACACTTTCCTATGTGAGGGACAACTATAAAGCACCTTTAAATCTGACATTACACATAGATTCTGGCCCAAATACTTAAAAAAATAATAGTGTTGTGTGGCTCGGGCATTAGGATTGTGCCTCGAACACTTTAACACCCATTTCAGTATGGGTGGTATAGTCTCAGGCTTGCCAATATGCAAAAGGATTTTGTGGAGGCAAAGGATATTTATGCATGGTTTGTTGTGATGAACCATAATCACGTGAACGGGTCGCAATTTGAAAAACCGAAAACATATTGATACAACCATGAGAAATTATTGTTCCTAGAGGGTTTTGACTCCCACTAGCACCACTTTCGATGGTCGAAGTCCTCGAAGTCATGTTTTGATTATGTGGAAGGGGATCAATCAACATATCTAGTCTCTGTGCGATGAAATTTTAGGCCTCATCAATTCTAGGGAACAAGTATATATGATGTTCTCTTCCACAAGGCTTACATGGGAATTTTACCTTCTGTTTAGTATTCTTGTCCCCCTACCATTTTCGTCATTATTTCCATAATTAAGGTTCTCCTCTTTATTCCCACCCTTCTTAATATTCCTCCCCTTTTTCCTATTCCATCTGGGTTGTTGGTTATCTTCTAGTTCAACTATTGCACAAAATGTACATCCGCCGATTGGGTGGGGGTAAATGAAGCTACATCATGTCCAGTTGTAGACTGGTTAAGCGACAAATTATGCATTTGATTTGTAACCTAGTCTACATCTTTTGCACTCGTAGAGACAATGATTCCATAATCATGTGGCCCAAGTTTAAACTTGGGATAATTATTTGACCTCGAAGCATCAGGGATAATATTATAAAGGATCCTAGACTAAGCATAAATCAGGTCTAGCTACTGAGCTCAGAAGATGGCATGTTCCTTGGTTTCCACTCCAAACATCAAAACATCCTTCGCGATATAAGGAAATAAGGACTTAAGTAAACATTCCAATAAGAATTTGGGTGGAATGTTTTCCTTAATCAATCTCTTTTGTCTACTCCACTCTTGAATATGTGTGTCTTTGTCTTGTCGAAATCTTGATAAGAGTTTGGTACTGACATCATACTGAACCAACAATTGAAAGTGATTAAGGAATTCCATGGCCAAGTCATTAAAGGTCTGATATGCGCTCACATGCATCTCTATATACCATTTCATGCCTAAACCCATGAGGGTGCATTGAAATAGTCGTAATAGAACAGAATCATGATTCATCAAATTTGAAGAGAACCATAGATGAAAATATGTAACATGATCACTAGTATCCTCGCCATTCTTACCTTCAAACTTCGGAACATATGAAGGAATTTTAGCAGGAGCAGGATTCCATGTCACATTGTGACACACTGGGTCACTCATGAGTTTGGATAGATCAGGAAAGTTCAACGTAGCTAAAAAATGGAACCTAGGTTGTGCCATTTGATTACATGCTCCTTGGAAAGATTGGTTTTGATACGATGGGTTATGGTAAAGGCCATGACCTTTACGAGTTGGATAGTAACCTCCTCCCATATGACCCATGTAAGGATTCACATGCATTTACATATGGGCATTCCTTGGGAAGGGGAAACCATATAACCAAAATTACTCATCTGGTGTACTGGATGACCCCTTGACACCCAGGGAGGCACATAACCTCTAGACACAAGGATGCCAAATGATAAGGGAATAATGTAAAAAAAGGGATCATACCTTCCTGAGGGACCACTTGGAATATGGAGAGTATTCTTCATGAGAAATGCATTTGACATAATAGGTGTAGCATATGATGGGACGAAAGAAAGGATGTAAGTCATAGACCAAATGTTCACATGTCCACCACCACCCCTAATAGGATGAACATTAGTGTGAGGAACGGACGAAGGGGATGGACACCCCCTAACAAATGGAGTAGAAGGAGGAATATGACCATGTATAAACTGATATGTAGTGAAATGGGCTGACGTTCCTCCCATTCCAACACTAGGGACCGCACTAGGACCTTGGATGGATGATGGAATATTGTTTCAAACATTTGGCATGCCAAATGTAAAAGGACTTAAACTAAAGGGAATAGAATTAGTCTCAGTGCATAACCCTCTCAAGGAAAATTTTGGGATAAATCCTGTCCATTCAAAATAATTCATACCTATAGGGTGGGAAGGACCAACCAGATGAGAGATGGTATAAATCAGAGTCCCATAAATCAATAAAGTAGATGAAGAAGGAACCGCAAAACTCTGGAGTTTTGGGATGACGAGGACTGAGGGAAGTCCAGAGTCTCAAAAGTGGTACTCATCATAAAAAATCTATGGAGGGCTTGATGGAAAATAGGCCACCTATAATGTATGGTCCTCTTATAAAGAGGCTGAGAATGGTCAAAAGGTGGTTAACCTACTAAATAACGGGAACGATGAAGTGCGAAAAGTTAATCCACAATGAATCCATATAAAAATTCACCCAAGTAACCACGATCCCTAAGGACAACTGAAGAACATAGAGAACACCCCTAAATAAGTTAGCAAAAATGCACAAAAGAAAGGAATGAGAAAAAATGAGCTCCTGAATGCAATAGGTGCATCTCTCGTAGTAGAGGCTTGACACTCCCATACACTATAAGTGGAGGTGTGTAACCAATTATAGTGTCCCTTAGCTTCAACACATAAAGAGAATTTTTTTTCTAACCCCTACCTCGTTAGGACACTCACAGAATAACCTCTGCAAGTACCCCTTGAGATACATAGGAAAAACAACTAATGTCACCACAATATAACCAATGCTCAAGTGGATAGTTGTAGGAGGGATCTACTATATGGGAAGGGTAACTAAGCATGAATCTTGAAAGCACCAAAGGTACCTTAAGATCCCCCAAATACAGATAAGATCCTTGAAATATCACTGACTCTCACTTAAGGTAGCACATTAGGGGATATTTGAGGTGAAAAATTGGCCTCAAAACAAAAATTATACAATTAAAATTCACTTTATAAGAACAAACAGGATTCAAGATGATGATGTCAACCATAAGGGTAAAATTTGTAAAAAAAATGGAGGGAAAAAGAAAAAACTATTTTTTCTCATCGTATTTTTGGCACATCGCCTTATCGGCTCACCAAAATTTTGAGTGTGGGGACCTGTTGTATGTGGATTTTAATTCCTCATCCAACCCATACCCACATTTCATACTTCTGAGGTACTCACTACACCCAAAAATGAAAATTTCAATAAAAAAATGTATTTTAATATTAAATACTTTTTTATTGAAATTTTCATTTTTGGGTGATGTGGGTACCTCATAAGTATGCAGTGAGGGTATGGGCGGGATGTGGAATTTAATTCCATATACAACAAGTCCAAAAACTTAAAATTTGGGTGAGCCGATAAGGAGATATGTAAAAAATACGATAACAAAAAGTAGTTTTTTTCCTCCAAAATTCAGAACATTTATTTTATTATTATAACTCAGTATTTTATTATGTCCCTTACAAGGCCCATTTTAGACCTCAAAAATCCCCTAATGGGAGAGCTATCCCCACCATCAACGTGTGTGTTTCCTCATGATGAACTCCAGTGTAAGAGGAGCTTCCTAAGAGCACCAATTATAGCAATGGTTTCTCCTCTCCCTAGTCAAACACCTAACTTGTTTATATTTTATAGTCTTGGAGAAGCCTACTCACAAATTCACATTCTAAGAATCTAAAACCTAAGCTTGATGGTGCACCTTATATAATAAAAATTGTTTTGATGAATTTTAAATTAAGTGTTTGTTTTAAGCAGTTATGCTTACTCAAGGGATATGACTGTGAAACTAGTGATGCTATTACTCAATAGTAAAAGAAAATATGGACACCCAAAAATAGTGTCAAGTGCAATCTTCTTTTCCAAATAAAAATATGGTATGCCACTAAATTAAATGGACAATAATTCATTTCCCTTTCAAATGCAGATGCAACCTTTTCTAAATGAAAGACTAGACTAATTTCATCCTAAGCAAATGGATGAAAGTTCTTACTTCCATGCACATGCAAAATGCAGATGAATACACACCAATGCAAATATTTTTGTATTTTTAAATTAAATGAATGAAAATGTAAAAAAGTACCATTAAATTCTATGTCCCTATAGCAAGCAACAATACGCAATTGTAGAGAGACATCGAGACTTAATGACTAGTGCACTAAAAGTAAAACAAAAAGGAAGAAAGTGACAAGAATAAATTCCTAAAGAAAAAAATATAAAAATAGTTTTCCATTCGTAAAAAGGTCAGTTAACAGACAATAAGGACCCTAGAAGACTCAACAACACTCACAACCCACCCAACAATCTCTCAAACACTAAATTAAATCACCTTTTTTGGGTCGGGGTAGACTTGCGGTGATTTTTCTAAACTCCCACCCCAACAAAAAAACAAAATTAGGTATTTGGGGGAAGTTCTTAAAAACGCCCTCAAAAATCCTAAGAATTGGACTTTTGGGGGTTGTTTTCAAACTCCACCCATCCACCCCCCCCCGAAAAAAAAAAAAAAAAAAAATTCCAATTATGAGGACTTTTGAGGGGGAGGTTTGGAAAAACCCCCCTAAAGGCCCCTTCTAAGGCAATTTTAACACCCACCCCCCCCCCAAAAAAAAAGTCATGGGAATTGGAATTTTGGGGGCAGCTGTTTTAAAGCCGCACCCAAAATTCATGGCTATTGGACTTTTGGGGGTGGTTTTTTTAAATCCGCCCTCAAATGTCATGAGAATTTGGACTTTTGGGGGTGGTTGTTATAAAGGCCACCTCATAAGTCTAATTCTCATGAATTTTTTTTTGGTGGGGAGGGGGGGGGTTGAAAGACCCCTCGCCCCTATAATGTATCATATTTAACAAAAAGTGAAAAGATTCCTGGAATCTTTCGTATTTTGGGCATAAGATTTTTCTCGTAACTTGGAATTGAGTGGACTTTGGACCATTGGAAAGGTCTTGAAATTATCTACAACTTTGTTTGTTAGATTGTTTTATAATTCCTTACCATTTATCCAGGCGGGCATTTTAGTACCAAAGCATCATCTTTTAAAAGATGCTTTTAAAAAAAATATCTTTTAAAAGACGTTTTTTTACTAAAACAACCGCACTAGAAAAATGATAAGGAATTAGGAAAAACTCAAAAAAAAGTTGTAGAGAATTTCAAGACCTTTCTAATGGTCCAAAGTCTGTCCAATTCAGAATTATGAGCAAATTGTTATTCCCAAACTACTAACGATTCCTAGAATATTTTTGTCTTTTTTCAAATAAGATACATTTTGGGCAAAATAAAACCTTATGGGGGGTTAAAAAGCATCTTTTAAAATATGCTTTATTACTAAAACGAGTGCACTGGAAAAACGGTAAGGAATTAGGAAAAACTCAAAACAAAAAAGTTGTAGAGAATTTCAAGACCTTTATAATGATATAATTTCTGTCCAATTCGAAATTACAAGCGAAACGTTATTCCCAAAATACAAATGATTCCTGGAATATTTTGGTCTTTTTTCAAATAGGATACATTTTGGGCATAATAAAACCTTATGGGGAGTTGAAACACCCAACTTAAAATTCCTTTTGAAGGTGTTTTTTAACCCCCCCACAAAAAAAAAAAAAAATCATGAGAATTGGATTTTTGGGGGCGGTTGTTTAAAGACCTCCCCAAAAAATCCAATTCTCAATATTTTTTTTTTTTTTGGGGGGGGGGGGGGGGGGACACCTTTACCTGAAAGGAGTTTTATCTTGAGTGATTAATGTTGTTGATTATCCTTGGCTTAGCTAGGGTTTTTCTTGGTTTTATCTAGCTAAGGTTTTGGATATGTAGTTTTTTTAGTAGCCCTATGGTAAGGATCTTGTATGTACAACTTCATCTTATTCATATTGATGAAGTTTTCATTGAATTTTCACTTGATCCAATACTTATGTAATTTGTCGATTTTATTTTCAACCATCTATGTTCTTCATGGTATATAATTTCCATCTATAAGTCTTATGGGTTTGACATAATTTAAGAAAAAATATGTTGAGTGATTAATGTCATTATAATTAAAGAAGATAAGGATTTTGCTAATGTTGTATTTATATTCATTTATTGCATGTATCTGTAGGCACATAGGGTAGAAAATAGCCAAGTATTTCTCATCTTCCTCTTGCTTCTTATTAACCTACATGCAAGGACACGTCCTCAACAAATATTTGTCCCCAATAGTGGCATATGGCACAATAGATGGATTACGAGCCCCCCCAAAAAATTGTTATGGCCTAACATCATTTCTTCTCACAGAAAATCATGGGACATGTATCGAGAACCAACCTTGGTAGTTTAAACCTCAAAATACTAACAATATCACACTCAAAACCCAAAATCTCTTATGAAGGTCATGTTTCTTAGTTTGGGGCCCCATTCATGGACCATGAGCTCCTTACAAAAATGTTTAGTGGGAGATTCTATATATGGGCCTATATTAAGGAATGGTCTTTAGAAACGTCCCTAGTTTGTTAATACTCAAAACCATCACATTATATGACAAGTAAGTTAAATATTCCTTACAAAATCTATATGTGGTGGCCTAGAAGGTCATGCATGGACAATGAGCCCTATATGGAATTGGTAAAGAGTTAGACTGTCAATATAAATCTTGGCTCATAAAAACCATCCTTAGACATGTTACAACTTTTGATATGGCTACCATATTCCCATTGCATGTTAAATATTTCCTATGCAGGGTTATGTGAAAGCTAAGGCCCTAAACAATTCCCATGATCCATAGAGGAAAATATTGATGTAAGGATTTTTCTATTGGAATTGGAATACTAAATGGGAAATGAGAACCATAATTAACATCCAAAAGATTTAAATTAATGAGCACCATATCACTCTCACATGCCAAATTATGGTGGCTTGAGGCCCCACACATGGACCATGAGGCTCAAGGACAAATGTTATGGCCAAACAACCTATATCTTCACACCAAACCATGTATTAGGCACTAAAACTAACCTCTAAAGTGGAAAACCTAAAAATCACCACCATAATGCACTATTGGGATTATATTTCCTACTAATTTCCTGTGTGGTTGTTGTGGGCCCACACATGGCCCATGATCTCTACAAAAAAATGTTATGGCTCAAGACCTTGAATTTCAACCCTAAATCATTTTATGATTCCTAAAGGCCATCCATGGTGTGATAAAGATTGAAATAAACACCACATATCACTCATATGCCAAATATTTCCTTTGTAGGACTTGTGTGGTGGTCTAGGGACCCATGTATGGACGATGAGATCGAAATACAAATTGTATGGGCCAATAACTTGTATTTTTGTATCAACCTTGGCTTGGACACCATAAATTTGCATCCCCATTATAGGACCATATCTCGTTGGGATGATGAAGATTTCATTTGCAAGGTCTATGTGGTGTTTTATGACCCCACAAATAGATCATAAGCCCCATATATGAATGTTATAGTGTATTCCTAGAGATTTTAACCTTGATCCATGACATATGCATTAATAACCATGTCTAGTGTTAGAAAGAGAAAAATAGCTGTCATATCTCATTTGTAGGATAATGATCCCCTATGGAGGGTTTGTGTGGCGGTTTGAGGGCTTGAACATGGACCATGATATTAGAGAAATATATTATGACCCAAGACACTTATTTAACCTTATATCATAACATGGGCCTTGAAAACCATCCCTAGCGTGCCCTTCCTCAAAATGGTGAATATATCTCACATGTAGGCTAAGATTCCCCATTTAGGCATTGTGTTATAATCTAGGCCTACATTCATGGGCGATGAGCCCCAAGGTAATTTATATGGATTTGTATCCTAAATTTAGACCTCAGTCCATGGTCCAGGCCATAGAAATAATATTTCATGTTAAAAATATTTAAATACAGAGCATATCTTGCTTATAGGCCAAATGCAAATGTTATGGCCTAAGGCCATGTATTTTGATCTTTCCATTGCTTAAGTTACAATAAATATCCATGGTTAACCAAAATTCATAAAAAGAGTTACTATATATTTCTTACATGAAAATATTCCCTTTATAGGGCTTTGTGGTGGCCTAAGGCCCCACACATAGTTCATGAGCCCTAAGGAAAAATGTTTTGGCCCAAAACCTTGACTTTTCACATCAAACCATGACCTAGGGATTGAAACTCATACTTGGTGTGCCAAACCTAAAAATGGCCGACATATCTTATTCATTGGATAAATATTACCTATGTAGTATATAGGGCCTTTGAGGTGGTCTAGAGCATCACACATGACCCATGAGTCCCTTACCCTTAGACATTATGTTTTGACTTGATAATATGGCCCAATCAATGACAACCATTCTTGGTCGCAAAGAGATTGAAATGGCCATTTCTTGCTTGTAAGCCATATATTTCCCACATAGAGATGACATTCTGGAGTAGGGCCCCATGTGTGGGCCCGATCCCTCGAGGAAAATGTTATGGCCTAGGAATTTTTATGTTTACCCTAGAACATGGACTATGCCATGAGAGCCATCCTTATTGTGTCAAACTTGAAACGAACACTATATTCCTCTCACATGATAAAGATTCCCTTTATAAGGCTTGTGTGGTTGACATAGGCATGTTAATGTCGCATGATCCCTAGAGACAAAATGGACTAAAGTAAGGTTGATGCAAAAAAAATTTCCTTACTTACATGGAATATTTGGATGTGTGAGTCTTTGAGTTTAATTAATGTGTCCTCCCACCTTGTAAATGGTCATTTTTTTCCTTGTATTTGTTCCTTTTCATTGACACATTAATCACATATTACATTCTTTTACTACCTCAAATTCTTCACTAGTAATGTCTTAGACAAATGAAGGTCAATGTCCAAACTATGAGGATAATCTTAAAAGTTACCATGATGGAATGCACTCACCTTTTGGAAATTTTTGTTGGTAATTGTAACTGGTATGTCAAATCCACTCCAAGTATCTATTAGGTCCACATAAAGAAACAACAAGACCAATGTAAGAACATCTCTCCATGCTTGAAATGATGCAATCTCCATTGTGGCATTGTTTTAAACAATTTGTGATCCTTTTTTATTTTCCCATTTTATATGCAATCCCAAATCACAACATTCCATGAGACAACATTATGCTCAAACATGTTATTAAACATTGTTGAGATTTGTCCATCCTACCATTATTATCATATTTCATAAGAATTATAGTCCACAAAACGGTGTGTCATTGAGACATTCTATAAGCCATGTGATGATAATATTCTAATCACCCTTGTTGGAAATATGTTATTATCATTGAATTTTGCAGTCCAACAATTATGAAAAAATATAAATTATGAAAAAAATTATGAAATTCCATGGTCATGTTGCATCTACTAGTGTTGGTTTTACATAAATCCACTCAATGTATCAAAATATATCAGTTCCCAAGAAGGTCCATTTATCCTTGAAGTTACACAATGATTCATGCTATGTTTCTCACTTTTTAGGTGTAAAGGATTTCAAGGATTTACCGTAGCTTTCAAGGCTTTAATTTTTTGTTGTAACATAACATATTTGAGATTATGTGCATATCAAAATCCTCTCACCACTCACTTGAATTACCTTTAAACCCCCATTGACCAAACCACATTTTTTTCAAAACAAAAGGGTATTTTTTGGCTCACCTTGTAGGTTCCACTATAAGAGGATAGGCCAATTATCCAATCCTTGTCGAATCTAATGCCTAGAAGAATAAAATAACCTATTTTAAAGGAATTTGAGAAGAGGGGCTCTTGACTTAGCCTTTCTACAACGTGCATAAATCCTCCATACCAATTGTTCTAAGTGAAGATGACATTCTTTGGAAATACATTCACAAATTATTACAAATTCTCTAAAAAGAATTAGTGTGTTGAAAATTGAAATGACCAACACATTGAACCAACAATCCCAATTCAAGGAATATGTGATGGTTTTTGAGGCACACATGTCCCATGAGCCATAAATATAAATTTTATCACTCAATATATTTGGTGTTGGCCTTGCATCATGCCATTGTCCCTTATAAATATTTATATTATGCCAAAGCTTGAAATTTCCAACATGGTAAACTTGGAAGCCAAAGTTTCCCTAGTTAGACCATGTGTCAAAACCTAGGAGTTTACATATAACCCATAAGCCATAAATGAAAATATTGTTGATGATGAATTTGATGTACAACATGAGCCAGTGCCTTACAAGCAATTGACAATATTCCTATGTAGGAACAAATAAGTGAAAGTCATGAACCCAAGTATATGAATAGCCAATTGGAATGAGTTGTCAAAGTTGAGTGTTTGTGCATTATCTTTTTATTTCTCTTCATGTATTTAAATTTTACCATTTACCCTATAATGTTTATTAATTGAATCATGTTTGATCAAGCTACTATGATTTGAACACATATTTCATTAAATTTGGAATTATACAAGGGATCTAGAATTTAGAACTTCAACAAGATTGAGTTTTCAAAAAATGAAAAACCAAAAAATTACTTAATTCACTCATTTCAATCTTTATATTCACCATTTTTTTATAATATTATCAATATAAGCTATATAAAATCAAATTTATATAAAGTTGAAGCATATCTTCCTAATATTAAACTTAGATTCCTTACATTATTTTATTATTATAATTTTTTAATTTGTATTAATATTTGAGTTGATCAAGGTTTACCTCATCTCATGAACAATAGCTGTTGCAAGAAATTTCTTACCC
>LPNX010644701.1:967027-1051741 GCA_001517045.1 Pseudotsuga menziesii | reverse complement strand
TCTGAAAATGAAAATGTGTGATACTGGCATCAACCATTTTTGAAACGAGGGTAAAAATAGCTACTAAAATTAGGAGAGAGAAAAACGAGAACTGTGTCGAGTTCCCGTTTCATAGTATAAGTGGTTTTAAATGATCCTCTTATCCTTGACCATATCCTTTTGTGCTTTGATTTTTCTTCATTTCCTTTTGGTTCTTGAACATCCTCTTTGATGTAGCCTTCTAGATCATGTTCTTCAAGAATGAGCATGACTCTATACTTCCATTCTCTAAAATCCCCAACTCCCTCAAGCTTTTCATCAAGCTTGGTACTATTTTTCATCTTTAATCAATGAGAATCGTCTCAAATTGAAATATACTAAAGTAAAACTTACCAGTAAGAAGGTTGTTTCTAGAATCTACTTCACGCTGACTTAGGGTTTAACAGAGAAACCCAGTTTTTTCAACTATGGTCACTTGAAAATTTGATTGGAGGAAAATATGCACCTCCTTAAGGTGAGTTGACTAGTGTCTTTCTTTTCCCAAATTTGTGGACATAACTGCAAAATACTAGATGCCCTAGTTTTCCTAGCAGTAGTGGTAGGTCAAAAATTGAAAATCCACAGAACTAAAAATTGTTTTTACAGAAACATGTACCCTCTTAGGGCGAGTTAGTTGGTCCTCATTTTTCAAGTAATCTATGGAGGGAGTTTCCCAGAATAATAAGCCCTAGATTGTTGAACTGTTGGGTTGCTACACAATGAATTCTTTTAGGTTGGATATGATACCTTGTTAGAATTTCAAAAGTTTTATTCCAAAAGAAAAAGGATCACTAAAAGAATGACACACATAGTAACACAAAGAGAACACAAAGATTTATCGTGGGAAACCCTTGTGGGAGAGAAAACCTAGAAAAACTTCCTCGATATAGAATTCAACCAAGTACAATGTAAAACCTCAAGAACAAGATTAACTTCTTCCTCTCTCTCAGATGGACTCCTTCATCAAGTGAGTGACAACTTAACTTATCTAGTTCGGCTTGTTTCTCAAAATAGGGCCAACTTACATAGGGAGACTCAAATAACATTTATAAAATACTTTTATGGGTACTATTACCCCGACCTACAACAAGGGTTTTACCTCACGACTCTTACATGACCGATTACATCAAAGACATCTCTCGAAGGAGGAATAGTAATAATGTAATAAAAGTACAATAGAATATCTTTCGAAGTTACATTTTTTTAACATCATCTCTACAATATGTTCCTTATTTGGGCTAACTTCTTATCTTCCCAGAGGTGGATGGGGAAGTTTGAAAATCCTACCCAATTTGGGGTGGAAAATATTGAAGTTGTCCTGGGATTGAAGTCTACCATTTATGGGGCATGGGAAACCCATAGTCTCCCCCAAAACCAAAGCCCTTCTTTTAACACTTTTCATTTCTTGCTTGCTTGAGAACAATGTTGTCAAAAACCCTATCTTGAAGAAACAAGCTTCCAAGATATCATCACCAAATACCTTTATTCCACTCCATAAATGCATTTGTAGAGGACCATAGCCCATTAAACCTACAAAACAAATCTTTAATTGCCTTGAATTCTACCAATATTATTAGGTACAAGTGAAGCTTATTCATTAGGGTTTCTAAGGCCTCATCAAAGATGAATGTGTGAGAAGGTGCTCTTATTCTTAAGTTAGATTTGATGTCAAAATCATCAAGGAACCATTGGTGTTTTAATAATTAATACAATGGGCCAAAGATTGCATCTTTGAAGGTGGAGTTGGGCACATCTTCACTAGACTATCTTAACTAGGTTGATCTCACCTTGTTGGTCATGGAACATTTTGATAGTAGGCCTCATGAGATAGATCATGTAACTTTGTTCTCATGGTTGTTCCTTCACCCTACAGATCAATCACTAAGCGTGCAAATAATCCTACCTATGCTCATTGAAACAACACCAATTTAGCATTCTTAAGGTTCTCCAAACACCCTAGAATCCATTCTGCTTAAACATTGTTTTATTTAAACTATAGCACCCCTTTTTTTGTTGGAGTTGGCGACTTGGTTCCCCCATCCCATACCAAAATCTATTCATATTTATCAAGATTAGTATTTGAAATTTGAGGTTAATGGATTATCAATGATGAAATCACATGTCACTACCAAAATTGATATGTATATATTAAGATCAAATTCCAGAATTTGAAATTAATGGATTATGATTCTTGAAGCATGCAACGGTGAGTACTACTTAAAAAATGCATCCACCAATTAATGTGTAAACCATGCCATAATTAACATAGTTTTTAGACATTATTATAAAAAAACAAATCTTTCTTTCAAAATGTGTTGGCTTTTTAAGATGTTTAACATGAGACATGTCTCATCTCATTTCAATTTATCATTTCAAAGTAGGACAAAACCTACGACACTCCAGCTAAAGACCTAATTTATATTTATACAATTTCCAAAAAGCTCAACAAATTAACCATATGTAAAAAGCCTTCTGCTCCTAACCAACTTCATTTCAACTTTTCTATGTTAAGATCTCATCTCAAGAAAGACTTGTATTCCTAACCAACTTCATTTCAATATATCTATGTTAATATCCTCTAGATTAACCAAAACCCGTGAAATGACATTTCCACCATGGAAAGAGTCTAATAGATAAAAGTTAAAATTAATGATGACGTGGAACAGATGAAAGTGTCCTGCAAAAGGGTTTGATGCTGATCCTTGAGCATATTCAGTGGCATCTGCGACGACTCGGGTATGATGCTCATGCGGATGCGATTCTTGGCAATCCCTCTTCATAATGAGCATTATTAATTCCTAATTTCTAAATCTTCATACACATCGTTCGCTATAGATCGGCAATCTCTTCCCATAATATTCTCTGCCTTTGGAATCCTGGATGCATTTTGTTTCAAACAATATGGGAATGCCCACACGCAGAGTAACGGCTAGATCGGCTTATACTGTCACCCGGAAGCTCTGATTTGCGCAGTGTCTTTAGTAGGAGAGAGCAAGAATGACCAGCAGCGCCAGTGGGAGTGAGCACGAGCTTGACTCGATATGTCTTCTGGACATGATGATGGCTGGATTCATGGACGAATTCGACGCTCCCCGAGCCGTAGAAAAACCTTCTCCTCACTGTGAAATGTCCATGGATGCCAACATAACCGAGGATTGCCCCACTACTCTTCAATCAGAAGAAGAGCAGTTTAAAATACTCGAGGTATATGCATGATGTATGTCTTATAACTCACATTTGTTGCCTGCTTCTAGATATTAATTTTGTATATTCTTCATCTTGGGCTGACAAGTTCGGAATATTGTCAAGGGGATCATATCCGGCAGTTGTCCTGCAGAGTTGGAATTGTTGGCCGAAACAGCTAAGTGCCTGGAAGCGGCAAATAAATTGCAACAACAACCAGAATACCTTAAACAGTCAGTGATGTGCCATCTCAGAAATGTGGGATATGATGCAGCCATCTGCAAATCGCGCCCCAAAGATAATAGTAGAAGCTTTCCTTCAGGTTAGTGGGTTTCTTTGTCTTCCGATTTTTTTTATTTTCAAATATATGCATTCATGAGTTCTTGATAATAAGATGGCGTTTCTTGGGCAGGCAACTATGAGTACATCGACGTGATCTTGAAGAGCAGAAATTCAGGCAAAAGCATTCGTTTGTTTGTGGACTTGGATTTCAGATCGCGGTTTGAGATAGCGAGACCCACCAGCGAATACAGCGCTCTCCTTGGGTTGCTTCCTACGATATACGTGGGGAGGGCTCATAAATTGCATTCCGTTGTAAAAACAATGTGCGAAGGTCTGAAGAATTCGTTGAGGAGGAAGGGGATGCACCTTCCCCCTTGGAGGAAATACAAGTACATGCACTCCATGTGGTTGGGTTCCTACAAGAGAACAGCAGCCTGAAACTCTCATCAAGATCCTGTACTTGATGGCTACAAGAGAAACATGATAAGCCTTGAGTCCTCCCCTGTCACAGAGTTGACAGGAATGAGCAAGCATGTTTGGAATACTGTTCATGCTGCAGGCCATGTTGATGTTGCAGATCAGGAATACCCAAATTGGGGTTCTCCTGCAGGAGGAACCGTTTTGAGTAAACCGTCAACAGGAAAGTTGATTATATCAACACTGGCATGCGCTCTAATGGAGGCCGGTCTAACTTCCCTGTCAACAACAGCAGAACCAGAACGGCTATGCCTTCCTCAACTTCTCACTAAAATGACAACAGCCTGATATTAGGATCATATATAGATATTCTGGAAAGTCTTTTATCCAATAACGACTGTGCATATGGTGTTTTAAGTTATTAACACAGAAAGTTACATGGTTGCCTACACATTAAGATTTAATCTCTGCATATATCAAACATCAATGATTTAATTCATATCAACACGTTAGAAGTGTTGATAGTCTTTTCTCTGTTAAACCATTTTTCAATCCTTTTTCTTGTCATTCTAAGTCATTTATGCTTTGATATTTAACATGAATCTCAATGAGCACAGACACCACTTAACCCAAATTTGTTTCCATCAACATGCAGCTCAAAGTTTGCTTTATATTTCCCCTGCATGGAAAACATTTACACTATCTTCAAGCTCAAGCATTAAAAAATCCAATCTCAATGTTTTGAACCATTATAAAATATATATAGCCAAATTTGTTTCCATCAACATGCTTTTTTTTGATACATGCATATAAAAGAAAATAAATATCTTGTACTAACAATTATTTTATAATATACCTGCATGCTTTTTTGATACATGGATAAAAAAGAAAATAAATATGTTGTACTAACAATTATTTTATAATATACCTGCAGCTCAGAGTTTGTTTTATATTTACCCTTCATGGAAAACATTTACACTATCTTCAAGTTCAAGCATTAAAAAATCCAATGTTAGTCCAGGTTTAACAGGTTATAGGCTGTAGGTGGGGTTTGACTCCATTTCAAACCATATTGCAGGTAGGTGGGGTTTGACTCCATTTCAAACCATATTGCAGGAACTCATCTTAGAGCATCAAAATTTGTATGCATAATTGAGGTCAAAAAGACATTGTCAAGCGTTATGTGCTTTGTGGAGAGGTATGACGAGGTGACCAAAACTATTCACAGCTGGAACTGTGATAAGGTCCAATGCAGCATATTTAACATGTGCTGGTACACTTGTGTCAGCTATTTCATTATTTGGATGATATAGGTAACTGGGTCCTGTTACATGTAAGAAAACCTCACACTGAAAACCAAGATTGCAACCTTTGCCGACTTGTCAGATCTTGCTGAGAAGCTTGGAATTTAAAAATGATTTAGAATGTGCAATTGTTTAATGTGCTCTACCTGCCCTCATCAAAATGCTAAAAGTGAAGAGCAAAGATGTAGACCATCCAAAAAATGATATAACTCCTAGACTCGAGATGGCAATTGGACCATGGATAACTGCACCTCTTTTTTGGTTACATGTACTGCACCATCATAACCATATTAGATAAGAAGGAAAGAATGATTTATAACATATGTCCTGTTATGTATTCCAATCATATCAGGAGATGAAGAAACATGGATTATCGAACGAAAGTTATTTTTAAGTTTTATCTATAAAAAAACAAAGCATACCATTCAATATAAACATTAGGAACAACTTAAACATTTGTCCATCTATGAGATACTTACACTTACAAGAATCACTATGATCATCAAGCTAAGGGAAAGGAAACAAATTGTAACACACCCTCTTGCATTACCATTCTCGGATCCCAAATTGTAACTCATTATGAAGTTACAAGTCTTACATAACTTAAACAAGGCAACACATGCACGTGCTAAATTATATATATATATATTAAAACACTGGAGAGCATCATTCCAATCATTCTCTAGTTGCATAAACTTGGTTAATATTGAATTAATTCATCTAAGATGGTTTAACAAGACTGCTTGACTAACTTCTGGCATGATTAGCTGCATCGGAACCTCGGCATTGGGTTGCAACCTTGTCTAAATCTTTTATCAGTCCTCACAGTTTCTCTCTGATGTTTTCGCCCCTACATGATCGCTCCAATGTCCCTATGTCGGACGTCATCCATCGGAACTCCAACTAATATTATAAAGTTACCACCCCAATGTGTCCACTCTGGCCTCGAAACTTGAGACTCTCGACGTCGGACATTGGCACCCAATATTCCTGACATCATACCTCGGACAGTGGCATTGAAAATACTCCATTAACCGCATTTCTTTCAATACTGACGTCAGCATTGACACCTCGGCTTCGGAACATTGGGCAACTTTCTTTTAGATGACAATGTTTTCGCTTGAGGTTCCCTTTCGATTGTTGGATTTTCTGTCTGTCCCTCCTCTCGAAATCCCGACCCAAGTTCAGTCCTCTCTGTTTAGTGCAACAAAGCCCAAGATATCGGCCTGACAGAGAAAATGGAAGTCAGCAGCACCTGCGACGCATATGCAGTCTCACCCGATATATCCCTCGTTCCTTATTGGGTAACTGCCAGAACCAGGTTTACGCAGTTGGGTGGGGTATTTATGGTACCTCAGTCGCATACCAAGGTGCTCAACGAAGCATGAGGATGGATTGCTTCTGCTTACTATAAACAATTAGATCTTAACTCAAATTATTCTTATGCAATGATTCTAACACCATCCCAAGTGAAACATAAATGCATTTAACTGATAAAAGCGCCACTGATATACATCTATTCATTCATGAACAACTTATAAGCATTCATCCACTGCAACATTTATACAAATAACTCAAACACATACAATCATTCACACAAATACATAGAAGTTAACGTGGAAACCCATCCGCGAAAAAACTACAAGGTGCTCTTCATCTGGCATGAGAAATATATGCACCTTTCATCTACGCATTAAGCTGCAGACTCTGCTCTAGATCTTCTTCTTCTACTTTACAAACTCTTTATTCCTCTCATGCTCTCTGATATTCTCCTCTACTCTCTTCCTACTCAACTCTACTAATGATTCGCACACAACCTAGATCGAATCAACCTCTCCTACACTTCTGCGCACTCACCTGCAGATTCTTCAACGCAAAATGCATTCAACTACCTCTAACAGATAACAAATTTAGACAACTAACAATGATCAGGAACCAACAGTCCAGAAGCTAACCACAGTCTCACAAGAGTCTACCAAGAGTCTAACCCACATACAACTTGGGTTATTTTCTTTATAGACGCATTTACAGACTTGTTACAGACTTTTTACAAACTCGTTAACTGTCACTTTCTCAACCGATTTCTTATACTTAGCCAACATGTTGTATTTCCTATTATATTGGCGCCTAATAATAGGCGCTAACGACCTGCCTTACAACAATATCTTCGTACGTGTGACTTCCGCCGGCTCTAGTGAAACTCGTACACACGATCTTTATGGCATGTTCGTTTCTAGCCATTTTTCCTTACTATCATTTTTTGACTGTTATGTTGTTTGCACTCCTTCTGGTACTGGTCTTCCGTTGCATCCCTTCCTTCTGTCGTGCATCTTCCATCGGTCGCGGCTCTTCCTTCTTCTCTTTCTCTTCATCCTTCTTCTCTCGCACTTCATCCTTCTTCTG
This sequence comes from Pseudotsuga menziesii, assembly GCA_001517045.1. Taxonomy (NCBI): domain Eukaryota; kingdom Viridiplantae; phylum Streptophyta; class Pinopsida; order Pinales; family Pinaceae; genus Pseudotsuga; species Pseudotsuga menziesii. The sequence goes on along the minus strand of LPNX010644701.1, from coordinate 1,044,134 downwards.
TCACTCTTCATCCTTCTTATGTCACTGGCTTTGTTGCAGCTCCTTTCTCTTCTTCTTTCCTGTCGCTGCCTTTGCCGCAGCTCCTTTCTCTTCTTCCTTAGCTCTTCTCCATACTTAGGCAGAATTCTGCTTTCCTTTTCTTAGGCCCAACACCGACTTCGAACATCAGACTGTGGGAATCATAATGATGCAACAACCCTCACAACGACTCCTCTCGACATTTTCTTGTCGATGTGGGTTCCACCACCTCGACTTCGGGACCTAGACAACTCTCTGTTGTTTCAAATGATAAGGAAATTAGACAAATTTACGAAAATGTATAAGGTATTGGGTTTAGAAAGGATCTCAGAATGACTTTCTTCCTTGACCTCGACATCATAACTTAGTGTCTTTATGCACATTTACAAAGCAAATAGCCTTCATCCCATTGTTTCAAACACTTGAATCACTTAACCATTTTAACACAACATGCCTATAATGCATACACTGGATTCCTACCGAAGGAAAGTTGTTTCCGCAACCTATTTCTATTAAATAACTTCTTTACAAATATTACATTATTAAGCTTTCCCAATTCCATTAGGGAATAAGGTTCAATGGCATAATTCATTATTCAGTTTAGGCATTCATCTACACAAAGATTCTTAAAGCAAATATAAACAATTCAAAAATGAAGTCTTAACCATAATTGTAGTGACAATTCACTTATTCATTTCCAATTTTTACATTACACAATTAAACAACTACAGAGTATGGATTCACCATTCAAATTATATATATATTACACTATGTTTTTCAGCGAAGTAAACCAACATTCCACCAGAATAATAAACACATTTCATTCTTTCACATTAACAATATTCATAAAATTGCATACGTGACACAAATAATATGAAACTTATCTGAATTACTGGTAGAATAGGGAACTGGATGCGTGTGAGGCACGCTCCGCCCAACCATAAGCCACTTTGATCATTAATCTCTCAGCAGAGTACCACCCCCAAGATGGGACTTGTGAATTCACCAAGAGAATCTCTCCTTAATCCAATTTTCATTCCACAACAAGATTTAACATTCAACAATTCTCACATGTCACAGGCATTTTACAAAGGTTTACAAGCATCCAAGAAATCCAGGCTACATCTAATCCCATGCCAAATAGTACACTTCCCACTCTGGCTCCCTTCTAGTAGCACAACAGTGAAAACCCATCAATGTTATTCAGTGCCCAGGAATTCCACCATAATGGTTCATGAAGAATTCATCATTTGCTTGACTATGACCCAACAAAAAATCATAGGTTTTAACAACAATTCACAGAAACAAAAATTGGTCCAAGATGCACAGTACAGAGTTTGCAATAACAAAGCTTTCCTAGTCTTGGCTTGGTTATCAACTGTCGGTTTTGCTCTCTACTCCTCTTGATTGTCCCGCTCAGATCAACACAACTCCGCTCTTGGGTAATTAACCCTTGCACACCCTTTCTCTCTCCTCATTGACGTTTTTTTGCATGAGGAGAGTCTCTCTCCTCTGATACTTGTCTTACCCACTTTTTAACATTTTAAAATTTTAAATCCCCTAACCCTTAATATTATGATTAACTCATAATCAGGTATTAGTAACAACAAAAAGGATTTAGACTTAACTGTGGGGTTTAATCACTTTTAGTTCCAAGGGTTAGCGTCATCTGACAAGCCCCTAGGCCATTCTATTTTACCCCTTATTTCTCACTAGTGAATTAATCTGTCCCTATCTCTTCAACGTTTTGCATTAACCACATCTAGTTATATTTAATATTATTAATATAAAAAATGTACATTTGTTTCACATTTTAGGCATTGCATAACAATATGTACATTGTACATATAATCAATTTAGGGGTCTCAACCAAAGGTATTACACAAACCTACTACATAATGGAGAAGCAAATTCCATATTTACATCCAAACTTTCCCAAAAAAATTTGAAAAATACCTTATCTAACATCATAGACTCTTAAAGAAACTTCAGATGAAGAGCCTTCATCAATGCACCTTTAATAAGATACAAATGAAGGTAATCAAATACCTGCCACCAAATTGAGACCGCATCATTGAAAGTGATTATATCCCAAGTAGATGTGTTTAAAATTTCCCATATAACTAAGCTAAACTAAACAAACTAACTGTAAAGCCCATGTGCACTGCCACCAAATTGAGATGGTATCACTGAAAGCAATTGTATCCTAAGCAAACGTGTTTAAAATTTACGATATAGTTAATCTAAACTAAACAACTAACTGTAAATCCCATGTGCATGGCCAAAAAAATCCATGTGGAGTTAGATAGCCTCCACCTTGATATGTCCCAATGCTCAATAAGATAGCACTATGCATTATTTGTGATCAAGTATAAGCCTGAAAACCAAGTGAAACCCATTCAATCGTACCACATTTGATCTATGCTGCTTCAGTTCATACAAATTCCCATGCCCTATGATTTTCATCTAATTCAATGGATCTTTCTTTTTTTCTATGTAAAGACATTTTTCTAAATTGTAAAGACAAATTTGTTCTATGTAAAGACATTTTTCTAAATTGTAAAGACAAATTTGTTGGGTGCTTCCAGATTATTGGCACTCTTCACTTAGTTGGGTTTGGCATTGTTTAAGGATTTCATCATTATTTGCTCTTTGAAAACTTTGAAACAAAGAGATAGTATGTAACTGTGAGTTAAAGATTTTTTTGTTAATTAAAGATGCCAAGGGTTTGGATTTAGATATTTATTCAAATTTTATTATTGTTTTAGTTTCTTTGAATTTGAAGATGAAGATGAAAAAACCTTTACATATACCTCCTATATTATTGTCTTATTATAAATAATTTTCTATAAATATAAGAAGCATTTGAAAAAAAAAACAAGAACGCCAGTTTAAGATGAAATAGAGGTGACTCTTGTGATATGGATTTTGTCTGTGTAATGCCTATGATGAGGGTTTCATGGTTTAAGATGCCTTATATAGAATTCGTTCTATATTTGAGGTATTTTGAGGTATTCTAAGTCCCATTCCAGGGTTACCAAGATAATTCTGATGCTTTCGGAATTGATCCATTGAAGACTCTGGAATTGTTAGAGCAATGGCCTCCGAATGGTTTGGACGGAACATGAATTTGAGAGACAGGTTTGTTGGTTTTTTTTATACTTCACAACAAACCTACAACACACCAACTATTCAATTTTAATAATTCCAATGGGATTTAATTCAATTATAGTCTCGGGCTTGTTTTTCTGAGCTCAGTTAATCAAGCTGAAATGTTTTTTCAATGTTCACCTCTCAATTTTGGTAGCAATGCGATCTGGTTCTGCAAGATTACATGCTGCAGTCATTTGTATATCAGCTTTATCCTGAGATGAAAAATCACTACATGGCATTATTGTTACCTACCCATCTTAAAGTTAATCGATTAATTTAGTAAGTTTACATGTACGATGCGACTTTGGGAATACACTACATTAACAAGGTAAAATTAAAGCTATTGGCATTAATATTAACAAGAGTGGGATTGACAAAATTGCATATGTAAAGTCTTTTTATTTATACGAACCATTCCTTATTAATCTAAGGGAAATTGAAAAAGAATTTATATTAACAAATGTGGGATTGATAAAAATAGAGATGTAAAGTTATTTTTATGAGGAACCATTTCTTATTACTCGAAGGGAAATTGAAGTTTTCTCAAGCAAGACTTAACTTCAAAATTTTAAGCAAATATTTTCTTAATAATGTTGAATTCTTTCCGATTGGGAATACGTTTATATGTTAATATTTTGGGAATATCCTTATAATCTTGTTGTTACTTAGGTAACTAACTCTTTGGGTGACCACATTTTTTTCGTTTTTAATAGATACAAGTTATGTTTAGACACATTAAAGTTGGAACTTGGATGGTAGCATGGAGCTTAATGTTAAGGTTTTTCATAAATTATTTTTGTTTTATAAATTATCTTTTGAAGTTTAAGGATATATAAGATGATTTCAAGGTTGTGGGGAGATGAAGGGAGATGTTGTGATTTCATGTTACTAGTTTTAGCTTGGTCAACATCTATTTTTACATGTGTTATTATTGATTTCTTTATTTTTCTTGTACTAGTAACCTGTTGATCTGAAATTTTAGGATCTTTTTTCAACCATTAAAAATTGCATGTGAACTCTGTATGTTAAAAACTCATAAACACGCTTTAAGACTAAAATTTAAATGCTTAAACATACACACATAAGTAAACAACAATATGTAAACCATGAAAATGATAGACAATAACTGATAACGGAGTTCACCCCTCATGGGCTACGTCTCTGGGCCACTTCCAATGAGAAGGTTGATCTTAACAAGTCTTCAAAGTTACAAAAATGGGTTTCTGGAACCACTTCTGTGTTTTGTCAGCCACCAACAAAAACATACAGCACCATTGTGATCCTCTCAAAATTTCGAAAAAAATAAGTATAAACTCGATTACCTTTTCCTGAGGCCTCCTCTGACACGCAAATAAAGAATCTCTTCCTACACAAAAGACAAAATAGTATGGATTGTATGGATTTCTGCCTCGAGATCTATTCCCATTAATGGTTGTGTGCCTTGGGAACTGTGCCCTGTGCCATGTACTTTCCTCGAACTCTATGCAAATGTTGAGTCTCCTATACCCTCTTGTTGATGAAAACCATGGTTGATATAGGGAAAAATGAGTGGTTTTTGGGCATAGATAAAATAGCCACAAACCCAATTTTGGGTTCAAATCCCATTTAAAAATTTTAAGCCATATTCACCATATCTCAACAAGGATTGAGGTCGTAGCCCATTGGTGACAAATGGGTATGGGAGAGCGAAGGTCCAAGGGTCAAACCTGTGGGCCTCTCGCTCTACCCAATTTTACATGGGATAAAATTAGAAGGTTTGACGTTTGTTACGGTTTTGTGGCATATGTTAACACATGCTGGCATATGGTTTGAAATATGGATAAGGTTCAGCGGATTCATGGCAGAGTTTGATGGTATATGAACTATAGTCATGGCATATAACATATGGGTGGAAGAACTTGGTGTTGACCATATGGGGGGAAGACCATGGATGTCATGGGTTTGATCCCCATAGACTCCATAAAAGTTTTAATTATATTAACCATTTTCCATTTTATGCATTTTTTTACTAATTTTGAACATTTTTTGTCGCAACTTCAAACCCTAATAACTTCTGCATCCTGAGATTGTTTCGCGTGAAACGAGCATTGGAAGAAATATGTTGTCGAGATCTTTAACACTGTAAGCTTTATTTTATTGTTTGAATACTTCTACTATGATCGATATTTGAAGATCCTCTTGGATAAAACCTTCCCACTGGGAAGATTTTGGGCCACCTAAAGCATAAAATCATTCAGAAAATAGGTGAGGGTACATCTCCCTCACTCTTCTGGTCTCTAGCCTCCTTGATTTTCTTGGATGCATTCCTTTCAGACCCACACGAAGAAATTCCATGTCTCCTCTTTGTGAAGTTCTCACCTTCTTATCAAGTATTGCATCTTCCTGAAGTTCATTAAGATATTCAGGAGCAAACTCATCCATGAAAGGTGCTTGAACCTGTACATATTGGTCTACAATCATGAGTGGCTCATAAAGTTTTAAGTTTTCCACATTAAAAACATAATACATTTACACATAAGGAGGCAATTCTAACCGGAAATCATTATTACCGACTCTATCCAAAATTGTAAAAGGTCCATACCTGATATGTCTCAACTTTCTACCTTCACCTTGGAGTCGATATTTGCTGATATGAAGCCATACTTGATAACAAATATGGAAATGATGATCTATTCGATGCTTGTCATGTTGTTCTTTGTACTTGGCCTGACTTGATTCCAACTGTTCCTACACTGATTGATGATTTAACTAGATTTGTTGAATAAAATTATAAGCTTTATGTGCATTAACCTGTCCACATTCCACTATATCTTTCCCAAAAACAAAGTCTAAAGGAGATTTTGGAAAGTACCCAATTTTTTTCTCAAATGGAGACTTATGAGTTGAAGAGTGTATATCTCTTTTGTAGGCATGCTGAACATAATGCAACTGTTCATCCCAAAGCTTAGGATGCTTAGCACAATACCCTTGACGAGGCGTACAATGGTCTAGTTGAACACTTTAGTTTGTCCGTCGTCTTGTGGATGAAATGATGTGCTTTTCTTTAGCTTTGTGTCCATAAGTTCCCATAAAGATGACCAAATTTTCCATCGAAAACAATAGAAGTAGGAAGTCCAAAATGGACCCATACATTTTGAAAGAACAACTGAGAAGTCATCTCATTTGTGATATGCTTTGTACAAGGCATGAGTATGCACATTTTACTAAATTGATCCACAACAACTGATAGATAATCATGTCCTTTCCTAGACATTGGTAATCCTCTTACAAAATCCATTGAAACACTATCCCATGGACGAGAAGGAATTGGAAGTGGATTGTACAAGCCTAACTTTCTGTTACTTGGTTTACTTATTGAACACATGACACAACCTTTACATATTTGGACACTATAGCATTCATTTGAGGCCAATATCAAAACTTTTGTAATTGTGCTACAGTTTTTCCTACTCCAAAATGTCCTAAAATGAGAGAAGTATGAGCTTCTCTTATCACATGCACTCTTTCACTTTGTGGAATACAGATTTTACCAAGATGATACAACAACTTGCCATTGATACGATAGTTCAATTCTTCATTCTGATAGCCATGCCTTAGTGAGTCATATACTTATTTAAAGTCTTCATCCTTAGTATATTGTTCAACATAACTTGCATATACTAGAGGACTTTGTTGAATGACAATATAATTATTTTTTGGAGGTCGAGATAACATATCTACAACTTTGTTCCGAATTCCTTTCTTATACTTAATAACCAAATGAAATTGTTGTATAAAACCCATCCACTTGAAATGCCTTGATCGTTGTAGCTTAGTTTGTGATTGTAAATATTGTAGTGGCTGATGATCAATATGTATGCTTGTTTCTTTACCCATTACGTAATGTTTACACTTTTTTACACTTTGTACTAATGCATACAACTCTTTGTCATAGGTTGGCCAGTTGATCATTGCTTTAGAGAAAGTTTCAGAATGATATCATATTGGTTTCTTATGTTGCATTAAGACTGCCCCCATTGCATAACCATTGGCATTAGTTTCTATCTCAAATGGTTGTTGTAGATCCGACAATGCATGCACTGGAGTTGTACCGATCTTTTCTTTTAGTGTGTCAAAGGATTTTTGTTCCTTTCCTTCCCATTGAAATAATTTGTCCACATTTTTCAAAGCATGTAAAGGGGAATCTATGAAGGAGAAGTTCGCAGTGAACTTCCTCCAGTATTCAACTGCTCCCAAAAATCTTCTTACATCTATTACATTAATTGACTTAGGCTAGTTTACAGTGACCTCCACCTTAGAGGGCTCAATCTTTAGTTCACCACCCCCTACAATGTAACCTATATAAAATAAAGATGTCTTTCCAAACTCACATTTAGACCTATTTAGGTACAATTGTTCCCTTACAAGTACATCCAATACCTGTTTTACATGTTTGACATGCTCTTCCCAAGTTCGACTGAAAATAAAAATATCATCTAAGTAGACTATCACAAAGTCATCAATGAAGGGCCTAAACACATCATTCATCACCCTCATAAATGTTGTGGGTGCATTACAAATCCCAAAGGGCATTACCATCCATTCATACAATCCATGTTTATTTTTGAAAGTAGTCTTCCAAATATCATTGTCATGAATGTGGATTTGATGATAGCCACTTCATAAGTCTAACTTAGTAAGAAAGATTGTATTTTTAAGGTGATGATAGCCACTTCATAAGTCTCTTGCACTTTATTGCAGGCAGTGCGTAATAGAAATAAAGGATGAGCAACATGTGCTCTCCATACTCAACAAACTAGGTACTAAGTATTCTGTATTTGTCTCAATCTTCCATTTCGGAAGAGCTTCCATTCCCAATTGAAATATGCCCTCACTTTATTCCTTTGTCGAGTCCTTAATACATGAGAAAGATAATTTGGTCCAGATGGGAGTCATCCAGACTTCCAAATACCAATCTCTCCTAGTGACATACTCTACAAAAGCGCAAGCTAAAGGGAGACCTAAGAGGAAGGATCCTAAAACATCTAATTCGAAGCCTAAAAAGAATCAAAAGACTCCTAAAGGAGCTTCAGGCTCTAAGAATAAGAAACAATTTGAAAAGAAGATGTGTCCCTATTGTATGAGGGGTTTTCATTCAGAAGCAGATCGACTAGCTGTTAGCTCTCCTCAAGCAGAACCACATAGCTATTCCACAAAGAGTAAAGAAGTATGATGATGAAAAATTGATAGATGATCATGAGCGGTTCCATGCCTTGAAAGCTGGCCTCCCTTGGTCGACAACCTATTTGATTGATTCTGGAGCATCCAACCACATGATTGCTTCCAAGGATTTCTTCTCCACTCTCAACCTCACAGAAGGGCCTATTATTCATATGGCTGATGACTCCCAAATTCCAGCAACAAGAAGAGGCACCATTAAAATACAACACGGTGAGTTCATAAATTTCCTCTATGTTCCCTCCCTTGCAGCTAATTTGTTGTCTATATACCAGATGACTCACATTGGCTCACCAAAGAAAGTGGTATTTGGGACTGACTCAGTAAAGATCACATAAATCTAAACTGGGAATATTATAGCAAAATGAATTGCAAATCACGCCTCCAAGGAATATGCTTTCCCCCATTTCATGCCATACTCAAATCCAGTACAACCACAACTTCTATTCGAAGCAGAGAAAGGTATCAAAATTCCTTTACTTCCTATTGCAGATACAGTTTTTTTTCCTAACATTTTAGATTCAGATTCAGAAGAAGAGGAACACCAGCATGATTCAGATATTGAGCTTACACCTCAAAGAGATCTATATCCAAATCCAACATCTACCTCATTTCAATAGCCTAAATGGGCTCAGCAGCTCATAGAAGTAGCTCGAAATGGTGCCGAGGATCTAGATGACAAGAGAAAATGAGGTCCTAGCATCATAAAGAGAATGTTGCACTGGCCCACACAGATCCACTTCTCCCTGAGAGGTGTTTCATGATGTTGGGGTCATATTCTTAAACATTCAAGGAAGCTTTCCATGATCTTAGATGGAAAGTAACTATGGATGAGGAATTTGATTCGCTACATGACAATAAAACTTGGGAACTTGTCTCCTTACCTCTAGGGAGGAAACTTGTTCAGTGCAAATGGGTCTACGGGAGCAAGATAGCCTCTGATGGAACCAAAACCAAGTACAAGGCTCGGTTGGTGGCCAAAGGATACTCTCAGGTCCAAGGATTGGACTACAATGAGACATTCACTCCAGTAGCTAGAATGGATTCCATCAGGCTTCTTTTGGAAGTTGCAACTTCCAAGAGATGGGAGGTACATCACATGGTTGTGAAAAGTGCCTTCCTCCATGGTGATTTGAAGGAAGAAATATACATGAAACAACTTGAGGGGTTTATTGATTATCCTTCCTTAGTTTGCAGACTGAGGAAATCACTGTATGGACTCAAACAAGCCCAAGGGCATGGTACTCCAAGATGGATGCCTTCCTCATATCTCAGAATTTTGAAAGATGCAAATCATATTGCAATGTCCTCATGCAGAAGAAAGAGGGTTTCTTGCTTTTGATTGTATTGTATGTGGATGACTTGATCATTACTAGCATCTCTACTGCTGGATTGAGAAGCATCGATTCTGCTCTAAACAAAGCATTCGCTATGATTGATCTAGGACTGTTAAGACAGTTCATTGATCTCGAAGTAAGTCAAAAGACTTCGGGAATCATGATCTCACAGTCCAGATATTCATCAGACATGCTTAGGATATTCCACATGGAATATTGCAAAGTAGACCCTTGTCCCTTTCTATCTGGCATCAAGCTAAAGAAGGTGGTTCCACACCTTTGGTAGACAACACACTCTATAGACATGTCATTGGGAGCCTTCTATTACATGGCATTATTGTTACCTATCCATCTTACAGTTAATCGATTAATTTAGTAAGTTTACATGTACGATGCGACTTTGGGAATACACTACATTAACAAGGTAAAATTAAAGCTATTGGCATTAATATTAACAAGAGTGGGATTGATAAAATTGCATATGTAAAGTCTCTTTTTTATAGGAACCATTCCTTATTAATCTAATGGAAATTGAAAAAGAATTTATATTAACAAATGTGGGATTGATAAAAATAGAGATGTAAAGTTATTTTTATGAGGAACCATTTCTTATTACTCGAAGGGAAATTGAATTTTTCTCGAGCAAGACTTAACTTTAATATTTTAAGCAAATATTTTCTTAATAATGTTGAATTCTTTCCAATTGGGAATACGTTTATATGTTAACATTTTTGGAATATCCTTATAATCTTGTTGTTACTTAGGTAACTAACTCTTTGGGTGACCACATTTTTTTTGTTTTTAATAGATACAAGTTATGCTTGGACACATTAAAGTTGGAACTTGGATGGTAGCATGGAGCTTAATGTTAAGGTTTTTCATCAATTATTTTTGTTTTATAAATTATCTTTTGAAGTTTAAGGATATATAAGAGGATTTCAAGGTTGTGGGGAGATGAAGGGAGATGTTGTAATTTCATGTTACTAGTTTTAGCTTGGTCAACATCTATTGTTACATGTGTTATTATTGATTTCTTTGTTTTTCTTGTACTAGTAACCTGTTGATATGAAATTTTAAGTTCTTTTTTCAACCATTAAAAATTGCATGTGAACTCTGTATGTTAAAAACTCATAAACATGCTTTAAGACTAAAATTTAAATGCTTAAACATAGACACATAAGTAAACAAGAATATGTAAACCATGAAATTGATAGACAATAACTGATAACGGAGTTCACCCCTCATGGGCTACGTCTCCAGGCCACTTCCAATGAGAAGGTTGATCTTAACAAGTATTCAAAGTTACAAAAATGGGTTTCTGGAACCACTTCTGTTTTTTGTCAGCCATCAGTAAAAATAGACAGCACCACTGTGATCCTCTCAAAATTTCAAAAAAAATAAGTATAAACTCAATTACCTTTTCCTGAGGCCTCCTCTGACACGCAAATAGAGAATCTCTTCCTACACAAAAGAAAAAATAGTATGGATTGTAAGGATTTCTGCCTCGAGATCTGTTCCCATTAATGGTTGTGCACCTTGGGAACTGTGCCATGTACTTTCCTCGAACTCTATGCAAATGTTGAGTCTCCTATACCCTCTCGTTGATGAAAACCATGGTTGATATAGGGAAAAATGAGTGTTTTTTGGGCACAGATAAAATGGCCACACAACCAATTTTGGGTTCAAATCCCATTTAAATTTTTTAAGCCATATTCACCATATCTTAACAAGGATCGAGGTCGTATCCCATTGGTGACACATGGGTATGGGAGAGCAAAGGTCCTGGGGTCAAACCCGTGGGCCTCTCGCTCTACCCAATTTTACATGGGATAAAATTCGAAGGTTTGACGTTTGTTACAGTTTCGTGGCATATGTTAACACATGTTGGCATATGGTTTGAAATATGGATAAGGTTCGGTGGATTCATGGCAGAGTTTGATGGTATATGAACTATAGTCATGGCATATAACATATGGGGGGAAGAACTCGGTGTTGACCATATGGGGGGAATACCATGGATGTCATGGGTTTGATCCCCATAGACTCCACAAAATTTTTAATTATATTAACCATTTTTTCCATTTTATGTATTTTTTTACTAATTTTGAACATTTTTTGTTGCAACTTCAAACCCTAATAACTTCTGCATCCTGAGGTTGTTTCACGCGAAACGAGCATTGGAAGAAATATGTTGTCGATATCTTTACCACTGTAAGCTTTATTTTATTGTTTGAATACTTCTACTATGATCGATATTTGAAGATCCTCTTGGATCAAACTTTCCCATTGGGAAGATTTTGGGCCACCTAAAGCATAGAATCATTTAGAAAATAGGTGAGGGTACATCTCCCTCACTCTTCCGGTCTCTAGCCACCTTGATTTGCTTGGATGCATTCCTTTCAGCCCCACACGAAGAAATTCCATGTCTCCTCTTTGTGAAGTTTTGACCTTCTTATCAAGTATTGCATCTTCCTGAAGTTCATTAAGATATTCAGGAGCAAACTCGTCCACGAAAGGTGCTTGAACCTGTACATATTGGTCTACAATCATGAGTGGCTCATAAAGTTTTAAGTTTTCCACATTAACAACATAATACATTTACACATAAGGAGGCAATTCTAACCGGAAATCATTATTACCGACTCTATCCAAAATTGTAAAAGGTCCATACCTGATACGTCTCAAATTTCTATCTTCACCTTGGAGTCGATCTTTGCTAATATGAAGCCATACTCGATAACAAATCTAGAAATGATGATCTATTCGATGCTTGTCATGTCGTTCTTTGTACTTGGACTGACTTGATTCCAATTGTTCCAACACTGATTGATGATTTAACTAGATTTGTTGAATAAAATTATGAGCTTTATGTGCATTAACCTGTCCACATTCCAATATATCGTTCCCAAAAACAAAGTCTAAAGGAGACTTTGGAAAGTACCCAAAAAATGTCTCAAATGGAGACTTAAGAGTTGAAGAGTGTATAGCTCTTTTGTAGGCATGCTGAACATAATGCTACTGTTCATCCCAAAGCTTAGGATGCTTAGCACAGTACCCTTGACGAGGCGTACAACGGTTTGGTTGAACACTTTAGTTTGTCTGTCGTCTAGTGGATGAAATGATGTGATTTTCTTTAGCTTTGTGTCCATAAGTTCCCATAAAGATGACCAAATTTTCCATACGAAACAATAGAAGTAGGAAGTCCAAAATGGACCCATACATTTTGAAAGAACAAATGAGAAGTCATCTCATTTGTGATATGTTTGTACAAGGCATGAGTATGCACATTTTACTAAATTGATCCACAACAACTGATAGATAATCATGTCCTTTCCTAGACATTGGTAATCCTCTTACAAAATCCATTGAAACACTATCCCATGGACGAGAAGGAACTGGAAGTGGACTGTACAAGCCTAACTTTCTGTTACTTGGTTTACTTATTGAACACATGACACAACCTTTTACATATTTGGACACTATAGCATTCATTTGAGGCCAATATCAAAACTTTTGTAATTGTGCTATAGTTTTTCCTACTCCAAAATTTCCTGAAATGAGAGAAGTATGAGCTTCTCTTATCACATGCACTCTTTCACTTTGTGGAATACATATTTTACCAAGATGATACAACAACTTGCCATTGATACGAGAGTTCAATTCTTCATTCTGATAGCCATGCCTTAGTGAGTCGTATACTTATTTAAAGTCCTCATCCTTAGTATATTGTTCAACATAACTTGCATGTACTAGAGGACTTTGTTGAATGACAATATTTTTTTTTTGGAGGCCGAGATAACATATCTACAACTTTGTTCTGAATTCCTTTCTTATACTTAATAACCAAATGAAATTGTTGTAGAAAACCCATCCGCATGAAATGCCTTGATCGTTGTAGCTTAGTTTGTGATTATAAATATTGTAGTGGCTGATGATCAATATGTATGATTGTTTCTTTACCCATTAGGTAATGTTTACACTTTTTTACACTTTGTACTAATGCATACAACTCTTTGTCATAGGTTGGCCAGTTGATCATTGTTTTAGAGAAAGTTTTAGAATGATATCATATTGGTTTCTTATGTTGCATTAAGACTGCTCCCATTGCATAACCATTGGCATCAGTTTCTATCTCAAATGGTTGTTGTAGATCCGAAAATGCAAGCACTGGAGTTGTACCAATCTTTTCTTTCAGTGTGTCAAAGGATTTCTGTTCCTTTCCTTCCCACTGAAAGAATTTGTCCACACTTGTCAAAGCATGTAAAGGGGAATCTATGAAGGAGAAATTCACAATGAACTTCCTCTAGTATTGAACTGCTCCCAAAAAGCCTCTTACATCTATTACATTATTTGACTTAGGCTAGTTTACAGTGACCTCCACCTTAGAGGGCTCAATCTTTAGTTCACCACCCCCTACAATGTAACCTATATAAAATAAAGCTGTCTTTCCAAACTTACATTTAGACCTATTTAGGTACAATTGTTTCCTTACAAGTACATTCAATACCTGTTTTACATGCTTGACATGCTCTTCCCAAGTTCGACTGAAAATAAAAATATCATCTAAGTAGACTATCACAAAGTCATCAATGAAGGGCCTAAACACATCATTCATCACCCTCATAAATGTTGTGGGTGCATTAAAAATCCCAGATGGAATTACCATCCATTTATACAATCCATGTTTATTTTTGAAAGTAGTCTTCAAAATATCATTGTCATGAATGTGGATTTGATGATAGCCACTTCGTAAGTCTAACTCAGTGAAAAATATTGTATTTTTAAGCTGATGTAAAATATCATCAATTCGAGGAAGAGGATACTCGTTCTTTAATGTGATTATGTTTGGTGCCCTTTAATCAACACACATACGCTATGTGCCATCTTTCTTTGGAACCAAAACAATTGGTGAACCACACAGAGAGGAACTTGGCCGAATGGTCCCTCTCTCATTCAATTCCTGAAGATGTTTCTTTATATCTGCGTTCTCAATAATGGAAGACCTGTACATACCAATATTAGGAAGAGGTGCATCCTTCTGTAAATGAATTTCATGTTAAATTTCTCTTTAAGGAGGTAATCCTTTAGGTTCTTGAAACAAAATATCATAATCAAATACCGCCTTTATCAAGTTGTTTTTAAGTTTTATATAACAACCTTTAAAATATTTAGTTTGTTCACCATCTTTTGATTTAATTATCATAAGAACAAATTTCTTACTTGCATTTATCATCCTCTTCATTTGATTTGCAGAAACTAAAGAAAGAATAGTTTTCATATGATGTGCACAATCGATATATTCAATACCATCTTTAGTGAGTTGATATATGTTATCTTGATTGTAAAATATAGAATTCCTATCATACATATATGGACTACCCAATACAATACCACAAATATCCAATGAAACCACATCTAAATATACCTCATCAACAAATAGTTAAGTAATGGAAAACCTAAGTCTACATCGTTTTGTAACTTGTAATTGTGCATTATCACATACCCATCCAAATGGATATGGTTTAGGGTGTAACTTAGTTTCCAAATGTAATTTCTTAACTATTTCTTCTGAAATAAGGTTTGCTTGTGATCAACACTATACAAAAAGTGTATCAATTTTGGTATGTTTAGTGATTACTCTAATATGAAATAATCTTTGTTTCATAAATGACAGGTTCATTCCTTGAAATTGAACAAGAAGGATTTTTACCTTGAATGTTGGTAGAAACCACCTTGGTTTCATCCCCAGAATCCTATCCCAAATCTTGTTGGATTGCTGTTGCAGTAGTATTTTTATTTTCTTTATTATGAAACTTCTTAGGCTTGAGCTCTGGATGAAGTTTCCAACATTTGGAAGCATTATGATCTTTTTTTTCTAACAGTGAGTACATGTACGTTTTTCTCCTTCCTTCTTCACAGTAGCTATGTTCTTACCTTTTCCCTTACATGTAGACTTATTTCCATCAGGTTTGAAAGGTTTCTTGGAAAAGTTCTCTTTGGTATTCTTCCCCTTTGTCTCTATGTGAGTTGCTTGAACACATACCTCATCAAGGTTAGTCAGATTAAACATTAATATCATATTATGTAAATAACTATGCAATCCTCCTTTATACTTGATAAGAGTTTATTGGGTGTAGAATGGTATACCAAGTACCAATTCTCCTTTCTTGAATTCTTGTGTGTAATCTTACACACTTTGTTCCTTGCCTTGACTCGGATTCTGCTAGTCCATCATAGCTTGCTTCATGTATCCTAATGGATAAAACTACTTTTTTTAATGTTGATGTGAACTAATACCAAGAGGAGATGATTTTACCTTTTCTGGAAATATCCTCTTGAGATCTTCTCTCCCACAAGATGAGAGCAGTCCCTCCAATTCGGAGAGAAGCCAACTGAATTTTAATGTTATCTTCAGTAAACTTTTGAATCCTACAATAAACTTCAATTTGAAATATCCAATTGTCCAATTTCTCAACATTAAGTTCTCCATTATAAATAGGTAACTCAAACTTAATATTTAGCTTTAATCGAGGCACATTAAAGTCAATTTTTCTTTTTTTTCTTTTCAAACGGAGAATGTAAAGAACCATCAAGATAAGATGGATGTTAGAAAACAGGACTACAGAGCAATAACACATATACAGTTAAATCATTAAACAAGATGCAAAACACATTAAAACATTACAGAGAGACACATATATAACTTGGTTCACCCAAACGATGGGTTACGTCCACAAAGAAATTGCTAGTCCTTTTATTACAGTCCAGAAATATGAAGGGATACAACCTACAACAAAACCGCTGCACTTCCTCTTCACGTTCTCACTGTCTCTCTTCCAATACAAAATAATACCATACACAGTCGTGTTACAATGCTTTCTTTTATAGGGGAAATACCATGGGAAAATACTACGGTTAACCCAAAACCATGGGTTTGCAAAACTGTTGGCCAACACACATCCCAAAAAATTTTCTCGGGGGCTCCACCCCCGAACCCCCTTTTTCGGGGTGCTACCCCGAACCCCAAGGTATGGGGAACAAATGTACATTACACCTGGGGTACAAACACAATTGAATAATATCTCTGGATCTAGAAGATCAGGCTCCACAACCAACAACGGAGAAGATGGTGGAGTTTTAGGAGGTTCCTCACCACCATCTTTTTTTTAACCTTCAACATGAGATGGACCCCCTTGTTCACCTTTCTTCCAATATTGATAGAGCTCCTCTACCATTGTTTGCATTCTCATGAAATCTTTAAGAAATCCCCCTTCATACAGGATAGAAAAAGTTGCTTCTTCTCCTTTTGGAGAATCCATTTTCCCTCTTCTTGAAGCCAAGTTCTCCTTCACCACGTTGTAGCTTGGATCTTGTTAACACTCACAAACTCAAAATGCAATGGTTATTCATCTTTGATACCAAACTTGATATGAAATCTCAGGAACTTTTTTTAACCATTAAAAATTGCATGTGAAATTTGTATGTTAAAAACTCATAAACAAGATTTAAAACTCAAATTTAAATACTTAAACATACACACATAAGCAAATAACAATATATAAACCATGAAAGTGATAAACAAGAAATGATAACAGAGTTCAGGCGTCTTGTGATACGTCTCTAGGCCACTTCTAATGAGAAGGACGATCTTATTAAGTATTCAAAGATTACAAAATAGGCTTCTGGAACCACTTCTGTTTTCTGTCAGCCACCAATAAAAACATATAGCACCACTACAATTCTCTCAAAATTTCGAGAAAAATGAGTATAAACTCGACTACCTTTTCTTGAGGCCTCCTTTGGCACGCAAATCAAGAAACTCTTCATGCACAAAAGACAAAATAGTACGCACTGTATGAATTTAAACCTCAAGATATGTGCCCATTAATGTTTTTCACCTCGAGAACTGTGCCCTGTACTTGCCTAAAACTTTGTACAAATGTTGAGTCGCATGTACCGTCTTGTTGTTGAAAACCATGGTTTATATAGGGAAAAATTAGTGGTTTTTGGGCGCTGATAGAAGGGCGACATGCCCAATTTTGGGTTGAAATCCCATTTAAAATTATTAAGCCATATTCACCAGATCTTAACAAGGATTGGGATCATAGCCCATCAGTAGAACATGGGTATGGGAGAGTGAAGGTCCTGGGGTCAAACCCATGGGCCTCCCTCTATACCCATTTTACATGGGATATAATTCGAAGGTTTCAATTTGTTATGGTTTCATGGCATATGTTAACACACGTTGGAAAATGTGCGTTGGAATATAACTTAGGTATATGGTTCCACGATATAGTTTGGCGATATGGTTTGAAATACGGATAAGGTTTGGCGCATTCATGGCAGAGTTTGATGGTATATGAACTATAGTCATGGCATATAACATATATATATTGGGGGAAGGTCATGGGATATAATTCGAAGGTTTGCATTTGTTATGGTTTCATGGCATATGTTAACACACGTTGGAAAATGTGCATTGGAATATAACTTAGGTATATGGTTCCACGATATAGTTTGGCGATATGGTTTGAAATATGGATAAGATTTGGCGCATTCATGGCAGAGTTTGATGGTATATGAACTATAGTCATGGCATATAACATATATATATTGGGGGAAGGTCTTTCAAACGTAAATACAACTTGTGCTCTATACCTTATAAGGAACACTGACAGGAGCCTTGGCTAGAGGAACTTTGCAAAGACTTTTGGAAGACCATGTAGTACATGGGTTCGATCCCCATATACTCCACAAAATTTTTAATTACGTTAACCATTTTTACCATTTTACCCATTTTTTTACCAGTTTTAAACATTTTCGTTACAACTTCAAACCTTGATAACTTCTGCATCCGGAGGCCATTTCATGCAAAACAAGTGTTGACAGAAATCTGATGACGATCACTTTACCAATGTAAGCGTTATTTTATTGTTTGAAGACTCATACTATGATCTATCTTTGAATATCCTCCTGGATCACCTACTTAGCTCATGATTCCCTAAAGGCTCATAGAGCTTACTACCCTTTGGTATGATGGAAAATCATACTACTTTTGAAGTTCTATCATGAAAATGGTGTCAATTAACCAATATGGAGACGCCAATGAAGAGAGACTAATGTTTGTGCCCAAGGTATACAACAAGGAAATCCTCCTAACTTCCAAGCCTAGTAAAATTTAAAATCACTCTATGGTTGAGCAGGTTATGCATGGTATTAGACTACTCTATGGTTTAGTAGGTTATGCATGATATTAGAAGTTACACTTTGATTGCTTATTTTATTGGAAGGATCCCAATTGAAGGATCTCATCTTGTTGGTATGGAGGGATGGGTAAATATTTTACTACATAATTTCTAAAATCTGAATCAATATAATAATTTCCTAAAATAAAAAAATTAGAGGAAGATGGTTCATTAGTTGTGTCTAAGTCAATCATGGTATTTTTCATATATTTCTTATGATTTCTTTTTATTTTATTCGGTTTTCCATTTCAATGAAGTGAAATATGTGATATATCAGAAGAGAAATATTCTTGTATATTTTGAGACCAAACTCTATTGATAATTAAACCATAAGCTTCAAGGATATTAACTACGACAATATCAATAATTTGATGGACCTTAGGATCAAAAGCTGTGCATATTAGAACACACTTAAATTATCCTATGCCTTAAACTGCTAACCTATCTAGTTCAATTATATGACTAGAGAATTTAGTTGGGGTAGCATTCAACTTTTTACATATTGAGTAGGGAATCATGTTGGATGAAATTCATGAATCTACCAAATAGTTATCTACATTTTATTAAAATTTATGGAAGTCGGTAAGAAAGGTGGAGTTTAATATTTGATTTCTTTCCTAAGAGAGAAACATTTACCATTACACTCTGTGAGTTTGGTGACTGTTGTTCTTGTGATAGTTATTACAATAGTTAATGGGTGTGTTTCATTATTTTCTTTTAAGGCATCCAATAACAATTTCCTTTCCTTTGTTGGGAAAGATTGCACACTGAGGATTGATATGTTTGCTTTGATATTCTTGATATCCTTAACTATGTTTTATTCCTAAATATAGAATCTCCATTTCTAGTTGAGGGCTTGCTGATAATTAGATTGTTTAAAAGGTACCTAGTGATGGGAGACAAAATCCATGTTTTATTGTTATTAATTAACATTGCGTATTAAGAGATTCTTTTTTGTGGGATAGGTGCTTTACTCCTGAGATTATAATAGATTTGAAAATGTAATTCTTATGCTATTTCCTCTTCCTCAATATAGTTTACACCAAGAATCATATCCTAAAGATTCATGGTTGTCTCTTTAACTTGTTCCTCCACTACTTTTACATTTGCATTCTCACTTTTCTCTTCTATTTGAATATACATAAAATAAGTTTCAACCAAGTTGATGGCATTGATCCATTATGGTATTTTTAAGCATGGTTTGCTTAGTAATAATTGAAGAAAATTGCCATGGCTAATCCTTCCAAGTCAATTTTTAAGTTTGTTCTTAAAAGTTCAAGAGGTTTTGGTGGAATTATGGGTCTTTGAAAGAAAGGTCTATAAGGAATTTGGGATGTAGTAACTTCTCTAGATTCTCTCTTCATGTCTACGTATTCATTTGTTAACCTTTTGGACAATCATTGAATGCAATCTAGCTCAAAGGAATATTTTTCTTTAACATCTAATGTTCTTTTCAAGGAAGATCTTGGTAGGACAACATATTTTTCGGGCGGGATATTTTCTTTCTTAGCTATTTCATTGTGACTATTTACATATTAAAATTATGGGTGCGATTATTTTTTCGAGATAATTTCATAAACATGGAAATAAAATAAAATAAAGCATTTGTGTTAACCTTAATATAAAGTTCTCACATTGGGATTATTTCAACATGGAATCTATTAATGACTATGGTGAAGTGTTGAATAAAATATTTCACTTTTTTCTTTCGGACCCAGTACCAAAGAAAATAACTCAACAATAAGTGTACCAATTCTATAATAATTTATTCCTCAAACTTATCTAAGAAAAAAAATTTGAAACTTATTTTTAGTTGGTGTTCGAACCAACTAGTAGATTGAAATATGAAGTGAAGGATTTCTTTTCAAAAGTATAGGGAAAAAATGACATATCACATCTTCATGTTGGAAATTCATTAAATGAATGGAAAAGATGAATTTTTTAAAATAGTTCTTTGTTGTAGGAAAAATATATCTTGTGGATAAGTGAGACTTTCCTTGGATATTACCTTGATCTGAGACAGACAACTGGATATACCACTAGAGATTTTCTCTATATATTATACATGGATAGAAAGACTAAGAGTATTGGTCCTTGCCTTAGATATGATGGTTGTCCTTGTGTAATCCCATCTAATGCATCCTCACGGTCAAACTCTATCTCCTTACATTTTCTACTTGCACACACAATAGGACAAAGAAATACCAATCTCAAACCCCTCAAAGCAATAAGAAGATGAGAAGACCTAGATCTAATCTATTTACTCAAGGAAATATTATATATGCAATTGCAATGTATAAAATAGCACATTAACAATATGTCGGAGGGGAAAATTATGTAGACCTATATTAAAATGGTGAAGAACATTACAACCATGCAAATATACCTTGAGTCATGGTGCAATATCCTCTTGGTCTATTGCTCCAACTCCTTATCCTTAACCCTCACCTAAGAAGGATAACTCATATGTCATGAAGGATACATGAAAATAGTTTCATTATGGAAATGGGAAACATTTAGCTACTTTTATTTCTTCTTCCAAATTCCCCTTCTCCTTTGAAATCCCCTTCCTTATAAATTGATGGATAAGATGGTAGGGTAGATATAGACTCTTATAACTTAGTGAAGTGTGATGAATCACTCATGTGTACAAAAATCACCCACCAAGGGGTTTTGAAATCCTTAGTAGTAGATTCATTAGGGAAAAAACAAAACAACTAAAAGTAAACTAAATAAAAGATCGTCATTCTTCAAATTGCAATACATATAGAGATCACTAAGATAACATGTAGAGAATCAAATAATGCATTTTCATTATCATGACAAACAAAAGTACATAAATATGCACCTTGGTACAATGAAGAGTAAATGGGGCCTTCAAAGTTGTCCAAGGGTGGGTTCGTGCATCTCCAATGTGATATTTCAATATGAATCTAACCGCAACAAAGTAGATATCCTTAATGGTGAAGTAGAAAGTAGGTAATGGTCTCCTTCTAGTTGAGGGAGAATTTAGACATAGTAACGTCGTGAGTGTGATATAGAAATTTTGTGTGTGGAATGGTTGCACATAATGATTTTTAATAGGAACAATAGTGGTTAAGAGAAGGATCTAGATTCAATGTGAACATTCTCCATTTCCTTAATTTCTTAGTGGAGAAATTAGGGTTTTGGAACCTATATTTGTAGCTAATTTCGAACCATGTCAAGGTACATGTCCACTTTTGGCCCCTTCTTCATTGGGGAAACGATAAATAACAAATTTATTCTCAAAAAGCACTTTTTGGGACCAGGTTTCATTTTAGGGGAAAACTTGTGACTTAGGTCACTAATTTTGAGGGAAAACCTACGACCCCTTCCAAGTGGTCAATTTTAGGGTTTGACTTCCAATTTTTGGGAATTTTATTATTTCCTCAGGTCATATGGATGGAATGAGTTGGAAAAATGGTGCTTATGATACTAATTGATGATGTATAAGGGTGATGAAGTTGATGACATGAAGGTGAGTAAATATTGGTGGCTAAAATATCTCTCCCTAATGTGTCAGTTCAATAGCTCATTATATGATCCAAATACATCATAGGACTTTCTTACTTTCAAGGAATAATGGGTGATGAATGAACTAAAGACCAGAATCACAACAGAGAGGAATTTCCCTCCTAAGAGACTATAGAGGTCCATACCTATAACCAAAGTACTCAAACTAGATGAGGTGTACATATTCTCACATATATGGACAAGGTAGGAATACCCATGCTCGTATAAATGCCTCAATATAAACTGGTATCTGAACCAAGAGGGGCTTGATCAATGCATGAATAATTGATGGACCCAGTACATCAAGAGGGTCAAAGAGGGATCCAATGTGGATACATAATGATGGTCAATGAGGGCGTTAGGATTTATAATCATCTCTTGTCCAAACTATCTATTAGATTATATTTTCCTAACTTAGGAGTCATTTAGTTATTATTGGGTCCGTTAGTGCCATTGGGTCCACTTGACCTAATGGCACCACATGTACCCAGTCACTAGAGTGTGGGGAAAACTGATAGAGGCTAAATGGAAATGACTACACTTTCATGCATCAATTTAGGCACCTCCTAGACCAATCCATACAATTTAGGAGCCACTGGGAGTGTCGACACCAACCTCCTTCAGTTGTTGGAAGTTGGTAACTCGTTAAGATTAGTTATGCTTCAGCTTCATTTAGTTAGATATCCTCCAGTTCAATTATCTCCAGTTATGCATGGATGCATGTGGGAAGGCACCAGTTCTCACCTACTTCTCACCTACCACTGTAGTTAGACTGGTTTGATTGATTGTAACTGATTGAGAGACTAGATTATACATCTAGAGTTATCTAGTTGAACTGGATAGTAATTTAGACACTTCTATTTAGCCATGCAGTCAGATTGAGTTGGTAGATTCAAATTCATCTCTCATGATTCAAATTATCCTTTATGTATTACCATTGTATACTGCTGGGAAGTAATGAAGTTTATACTGTAATTATACTGAGCAATACTTGTCTGTTTCCTATGAGATTTGTTTTATTAAGTGTGTATTATTCATTCCTTTACACTACATAATAATTAAGAATCTAATTGCACTCATTTCCTGAAGATCTAATGGTACAATAATTCTAATATGGTATTAGAGCCATCTTAGGCAAGATTCAAGTTTGTCTACTCTCCATTGCACAATAGAAGTAGATGGGCTTCCACATAAGTCCTGCAAACATTTCATTGCTTCCTCTGAATTTATTCAAAGTGGTGGTGTGGGCACTGTTAACCCAAAAATCCCCCACATATCTCTCTATGGCCTACACCACCCAAGGACACCATCTCACAACCCCCATATCACTCCATCAGACCTTCCATTAGACCCCCACACCTCCAAAAGAGCCCAAGGATGAAGAAAAGGGCTAAAACCCCAAAAAAGAGCCCAAAATAGTCCCCTAGGAGCTAAAGCCCTCAAAAAGAGGCTAAAACCCTAAAAGGGGCTAAAGTTAGGGCGAAAGGGGCTAAAGGCCCAAAAAAGGGGCTAAAGCCCTGACCAAGGGATTAAAACCCTAAAACCCCTTGGAAAAGCTATAAAAGGAGGGTGGGGGGTCACTCTCAAAACACTTCTCCCATTGCTTATTGTTATGCTTCCTGTGGATGCTTTGAGACCTTTGCCTCTCAAACCACCCACACCCCCTCTCCTCCATTTCCATTACCATTGAGCCATTGCTCCCAAACCAAGAGAGGTGGTCCCATGAGCTAGGGCATGGTGGCCCATTCCCACTAGAGAAGGTATATTTGTGATTTTATGTTTATTTCTTTGCTTCTTAATATGCTTTGCTTTCTAACCCTTGCCTCCATTTGCAGGTTTTGTCATTAACATTGTTTTGCAAATTTTCCATTGTAGCTTAGGTTTATTTGCAAGTTTCAACGAGGCAGAACCCTAAACCATTTTCTGCAGAGGGGTTCACCAGTGCTTCATCTCCTTCTTTCTATTTTGTTCTTAGCTTACAGTCTAGCTTAGCTTTAGTTTTCTATTCTTAGTTCTTAGATTAGTTTACTGTTCTGCTTCTATTATTTCCGTTTCGTTTTTATGCATTTTCACCATTAGCAGGAACCTACCCTTGTGCCCTATAGGCATAAGGGAGCCATTCCTGCCCCTATTGCAAGGAGAAATACTTGCTACAGAACTGGCGACCATACCAGGTTGATCCCACAGGATCCCTGGACCAAACTTTTTATTTTCAAGTTTAAAATTTTTTTTTGCCCTAGTTTTTCAAAAATTTCATGTTAAATCTATCTTAAATCCTGTTTATTTCCTATTTTAGTTACTGTCGAAGCCTCTTCTAGGTAGAATCGAGTCAGATTGACCCTAGTACCAGTTACTATCGGCCAGACCTGACTCTGTCTCACCAAAAAACCCCATTTCGGAGCAGGGCGCTCATATCGGGGAAAAAGGTGAGGCTGGGGCGCATTTAATGGGAAAACAGGTGCACCCAGGGCACACTTAATCCCCCGATAAGTGCGAATTCATCCCATAAACTTAGGTTGTGGCTGTTTCTACATTCTGTGCGACCCCCTCGCTCATTTCTGAAAAAATATCGCGCCCCCCTCGCTAGATTTGGTCAGAAATGTGTGGGCTGTCAAATAGAACTTTAATTTAAGATTAATAAACAATAATTTTCAGTTTTAGAGGATTGTTAGTGCGGCTAAGCTACCTCTGTCCACCATTGCAGCTCATTGTCAGTTTCTGCTTTCATTGTCTGTAAATTATTTCATGAACAATGTGTAAATGTTAAGTAAACCATTATGGCTTAATAAAATGAACCTAGTCTAACTAAAAGCAACTTAAAAGTAACCATCTTGCTTCTCCCTTCCTTCTCTACCCAGTCATCACCCTCCAAGGTATTCTGGGATATGACGGAGGGCAAGCTCGTATAGATCTAGGCACTCCATGATATTGTTCCAAACCACTGAAACCGGTTGACCTAGAAGGTAGAGGGGGTAGAGAAGGAGGGCTTCTCACGACGCTAAGCATCCTCCTTGTTCACCAACCTAGCATTTGGGAGGTGACCTGAGGATATACGAATGGGCTTAGTCCCATTGTGTTGAGAGCCCAACACCTTCTCTTGGTTGAAGAGGAATATCATTGTGAGGTAGACATCTAGTTAGGCCAACAAACATTCATGGTTAATCAGTGTACTTGTTTACAATTTTTGTTTATGCTTGCATACACAACCACAATGAAATGAACTCTACCATGATGAATTCATAAACCATATTGCAGCAACCAAATACCATAAAAACAAGCAAAAAACTACACCATACCAAATAATTAACCCAACTTAGTTCATGACGCCGAGTAAGCCTTAAAATTTACTAATTTACACTAAGTCAAAACAACTCTGCAGTCTTTGAGGACATAAGTCCTTGACTGCTTTAACTGTGGGAACTACTTGGGCTTTGCCCAGAAACTCATTGTGAGGAGTACCACAAGAACCCCAAAGTAGTTGGCCACTGAGAGGAATTGCCAAGCAAAATGGGCAACGACCCCTTCCGATTGAGAAGAGACACCTGTGAGGAACAAGCCAAGTGCTGTCTTATGGCAGTATTGGTGGCCTAGTGACCACCTTCATCCAATAGGAATACACTGAAACTGGGGTCCAAACATCATTCCCACCAAGTTTCAGACATAAATCTAACACAATTGATCGTCCACGATCTTCCTCACGCCTAAGAGGTGAACCATCACCATTTGGAACACTCAATCGACACCGTCGAAGCCACTCTCAGCGATCTCCCACACCATCAGAGGGCCACACAGCCTCTGATTCTAATTCAGACCCATATCAGTCTGAACCAGACCTCCATACCGCACCATCAATCCCCTTGGCTAGTTCAAATCCGGATCCGTTTTTCGGCCTAACCTTAGTAAGTGGACCCATGTCCACATCACAACCTGTCACCCACAACCTGGCAAGTGGCCCAAGCACAGTCATGCAGACTGTCATCAATCAGCTGCCACCACCTATAGTGACCAGCCAAGCTGGCCCACTTGAAATACATGGGGGCAGTGGCTTCTCCACACACACTGTCCCTCCTGCCACAGAGGGGGGCAGTGGACCATGCACTTACATTGCCCCTACTATCATACATGGGGGCAGTGTCCCCGCCACTCATACTATCCCACCCACAATGCTTGGGGGCACTGGCCCATTTGCAATGGTGCCACCACAAGCACCCCCAACTGTGTAGATGCACTATGCACCTACAAACCCCACCACCATCGCAACCCCATCCCACATTAATTTGGGGTCAAATCTGCCCTTCATGGCTTGTCTCAACTTGCCTGACTTGTCCAGATTAACAAACGACCCCATCCACCACCAAGCTTTTTGGCCACCTATGCCAACTAAGCTGCCATCAGACATCCCCAAGTTTGAAGGCAAAGCCAGGGAATGTCCCCAAAACCACATAATGACATTCCATCTATGGTGCTCATCCAATAGAATCGTAGATGACTCTGTCAGGATGAGGCTATTCCAATGCACCCTTACAAGTGCCACGGCCAAATGGTACATTGAGCTACCACAAGCTAAGTACTCCAACTTCAACTCCCTAGCCTTCATGTTCCTACAGTATTTCCAACTCCGTGTTAGATATGACGAGGGGGTGGAGATCCTGCTATCTTGCCGTCAAAGCACTGCCACTCACATAACTGACCATATCTATGAGTGGCGACGACGTCGTACCTTATGCAAAATCCAAATAGACGACAGAATCTTCTTGGATTGGTTCCTTAAGACTTTGCTCCCACCCATCGCAAAGGACATCGCATCTGAATGTCCCCAATATAAATAAGAGGCCATACTGAAGGCCCAACAATTTGACCTCATCTATGCCCAGTCTAGATACTTGTATATCGTCATTCGAGATGCTCCCCATCCAAGTACCTCCTATCATGATGCACCGGGGGCATCCCATGCTGCGGACAACATCATAGGACCGGTCTCCCAACAGCCGCAGCCTCGACCGACACCACCTTCCATTACACCACAACCAAGCAACACTGCTAATGTTGCTTACCAAAACCAAGCTTTGGACTATGCTAGAATGATTTCCCAGTCCGAAGCAACAACGTCTTATGCACAACTTGCGCCACCGCAGCAAGCTCAGGCCATGGCTTGGCCAACAAAGCAGTATGTGGGGCAAATGACCACATTTGTGGCACCACCACCCCCACAAATCTACTATGCACTGCTAGTACGACTTGTGCAAGCCCCTGCCCCTGCTCCACCCTCCCCGTTGGGACAAGTGTTCGCACAACAAAACCGTCCCAACCAACCTGCCCCTAACAATCAACAAGGGTAAGCTAGAAACAACTAGCCCTGTAACCAAGGCAATAACCAACCGTAGGGAGGCGGTCAACAACCGAACCCTCCCAACAATGCCGCGGAAAACCGACCAGCCCAGAACTCCCCGCGGCCAAATTCACCAAGATGCAATGCCCCATTGCGCATAAACCAACCATGTACACTCTGTGAAGTCTATGGGAACTATACATTCGAGTGTCCTTTCATGGGTCGTGCGAAGCAGGCCATTCGCAATGAGGCCCAAGAGGCTGCCAACGCTACAAACCAAGCACAACCCAACCCGACACCTCAAGGACCTCCCCCCATGATGCTTCAAAACCCACTGCGATTCTAAGGATTGGTGGCAACTGCTCCCCCTACCCAACCCAATCCCAACACTCCGGGGGCACCTCCCACGGCCGAAACAGGTGTTCACCACCTACTAGCCATGACGACTGAAGAGGTCAACTTACAAACTCAATGGAATTAGTATGGTACCACCATTGAACCTATTGACTCATCAGCAGCATCCACATCTAAGAAAGTCAACCTGCCTCTTCAGTTACCCCCATTCCCACGCCCCCCCATACACAGAGTTTCCAATAATGCCACAGTTAGAGCTGTAGTCAGCGATAGCATTGTGGATGATTTGGCCCAAACGCCAACCGCCATATCCGCTCTTGAGGTACTTAAAATGTTCCCAACGCAGCGGAAAGCCTTACTAGCTGCTCTAGGGGCAGTAGACTGCTTCGACTCCAAATTGATCACCTTTGACACGGAGAATGGGGAATCGCGTATGCCCTCCACTATTTCCTTTCAAATCCCAGTGTCCATCCAGAATTTGGTTGTGCACCGATGCATAGTGGATGAGGGGGCATCCACATGTGTCATGTCTACCTTGGTTTGGAAAAAGCTTGGATCACCAATTCTGCAACCATCCTCCACGACTCTGCAGGCTTATGATGGACATCCCACTAAAGCCCAAGGAATCCTCCCCCATGTCCCCATCACGTTAGCTAGAAAGACAGTCCTGGTTGACATCGAAGTCATCAACGCTCAATTGGAATACAACCTCCTCCTCGGGAGGAGTTACATGTATGCCATGCGAGCCATTGCGTCAACTGTCTTTCGTCTCATGATGTCCCCCCATGAAGGGAAGATTGTGACGATTGACCAGCTCACCTATCATGATCCACAAGGTTTAACAATGCCTGCCAATGTTATCCCTACCATCACCACCATTGAGCCATAAGTGGCAACCACACACGCTAACGTCATCCCTGCAACCAACACTGTGGTTGAAAACACACCAGCCTCCCCACTATTGAATGTGGGCTTTGATTTGTTTACTGATCCCACCATGACGGCTCCCTTCCCGTTGGTGTCACCACCACCGACACAAAAGAAAACTGCGGACTTGTGCATGGTCTCATCTAGCACCGCTGCACCCAAACAACAACCGCAGCCGCAGCCCCAACCACAACCACAACATCATACATAGCCGAAACACCAACGACAGCCGCAACGTCACCCACAACAACAGCATTACACCTAGCCGTAACCACAACCTCACCCCCACATGCAACCAGTAGGGAGTTATCTGGGCTCATCTTCAGTCCATACAATTCCCTTCCTCTTTCCACCACCTGGTGTCATGAGCAAGCCGGCCATGGCCACCTTAAGCCTACCCAACTTTACATTGGGCATCCCGGTGTGGTATCTTGATCCACTAGCTCAACCAGCAATGCCCCAGGTTGTTTTAAACCCGGTGCAACCTATCGCGGTCAAGTCTCACCCTCCACTCGGCCCGCACAACCCAACCACTACACCTGCACCTGCACCACTCCAACCCAAAAGGGCCAGGGGCAAGAATACCAAAGCCACCACAGAACCATGACAAGTCCCACCTTGTGCTGTCTACGAACAACATGGCCATCCAACTCAGAATTGCCCTGAAATTCCAGTGATCCATGCGCATCTGGATGCCATGCATATGAACGAAAACATCCTCGTGGTTGAACTCCCAACCGTGCCAGTAGTCAGGAACAAGGCATTGAGGACAAACCATGCTTGCACCCTTTGCGGCTTGTATGGAAATTACTCCCACCATTGCCAAGACCTGCCCAAATTTTGAATGGCTCTCACTAACCTCCATCACCATTCCCTTGAGTTTGAAATCACCTTGATCGAAGAAGTTCACCCACCACCACCTTCTTTAGACACCATGTCCATCTACATGATGTCTAGTTCCACCGACCCTCTCATCTCCTCCTCCATCGACGGTCCATCTGACCTGTCACTTCATTGCTTCAACAATGATGAGGATATACTTGAAGCTCTGACCGCCCTGGAATACCCATGGGATGACATGCACCATCGCTCATTCTTCCTCCCTGAAGAACTTATGTCGCAGTCTGACCATTTTTTTTTGGAGACCAAATATTTCATCCATGGGAAGGTTGACTGGTTCAAGAACCCAATCCCAGCACCTGATGCCTTCGAAGAAGGGAACATGGTGAACATTTCTCCAACCATTAAAATCGACATCTCAACCAACTCTGAGATTGTTGAAGAAATCATGCTGGGGGCATCTTGCTCACCAAAAGAGGTCGATGCCTACACAGCTCTCTTCCAAGAATTCCAGGACATCTTCGCCTGGTCATACACTGAAATGCTCGACTTAGGTCCATCCATTGTGGAGTACCACATTGACACATGGCCTGATGTGGCACCTGTATGCCAAAATCAACAACCCATCCATCCATCCAAAGTGGCTACGGTGAAAGCCGAGATAGAGAAGCTGCGGATAGCCGGCTTCATTTATCCCATTGCATACACAACTTGGGTTCTAATCCTGTTCCCGTGAATAAAAAAATAGGGTACCATTCGTGTTTGCACAAACTTCCTTGACCTCAATGGGGCATGTCCCAAAGACAACTTCCCCACACCTTTCATCGACCAAATCATCGATGTGTGCGCTGGACATGAAGCCTTTTCCTTCATGGATGGTTTTTCTGGGTATAACCAAATCCAAATCTGGAAAGGAGACCATTACAAAACGACATTCACAACCCCATGGGGCACATTCATGTACCTAGTCATGCCCTTTGGCCTGAAAAATGCTGGAGCCACCTTTTAGTGTGCCATGACACACTGCTTCCACGATCTTGTTCACATCATGTTGGTTTGTTTCGACAACCTCATCACCCGGTCGCAAAACCACACACAACACATAGATGACTTGCGACAAGTCCTCATGCGATGTCGCCAGTGCAGAATCTTCTTGAACCCATCCAAGTGTGTTTTCTATGTCCCCATGGGCTGTCTCCAAGGATTCATCATGTCACACAAAGGAATGACCGCTGATCCTGGGAAATTCCAAACGACTTTCCCCCTAACGTCACCCGTTTGAGTGACAACATTCCAACTTGTATTATAGTCTTTCCAT
Source organism: Pseudotsuga menziesii (assembly GCA_001517045.1). Taxonomy (NCBI): domain Eukaryota; kingdom Viridiplantae; phylum Streptophyta; class Pinopsida; order Pinales; family Pinaceae; genus Pseudotsuga; species Pseudotsuga menziesii. The sequence goes on along the minus strand of LPNX010644701.1, from coordinate 1,012,862 downwards.
TTTTTGTTTTACACATTTTTCCAAATTGAGTCTTATGTATCGTTTCCTCTCATTGCTTCAGATGGAGCACACCTCAGATCGGTATATGGGATTCGCAGATGGAGCAAGCAGATGGTCTCCGAACCTTGCCTCGGCTGCATGGGTCATCTACTCCCCATCACACGAGTTGATCCACATCGACGGAATATGCGTGGGCACCGTAACCAACAACCAGTTTGAATATGATGGTGTCAATGGCCTCTTGGCCGCCGCTCTTCAGTTAGGCATTCACCATCTCGATGTCTTCTTAGACTCCCAGCTGCTTGTTTCTCAGTTGAACAACCACTATCGAGTACGTGATCCTTGCCTCTTTAGAAATTACTTGTGCACTAAATAGATGATTAGAACATTTGAATCCATCACATTCACACATATTCCCAGAAACCTCAATAGTGTCGCAGATCAAATGGATAACGATATTCTAAATTGGCATATCCACAACCGCATATAGGAAACATACAACCATAACATCATGCATAACTATGTCCAAAAATGTACACACAAGTGTAATAATACATCACATAGACATTTTCATTCCACATCATCATAAAAATACTCACATAATAAAAGCACATCCACGTGCATAAAAAATATATATAGATAAATAGATAAGTCGCATGTCCAAAACATGTCTAATACAAAATGAGAAGCCACATATGCTTTCTCAACAGGATATACATAGCGACACATAAACTCCTAAGTGCACCAATGCACTAGGGGCAGCACCATCAGCTGCTAATTCAAAGTCACCCGGAACTGGTTCGAGACACCTCTCACACCTCCAGGATTAAATTTATATCTCTTTATGAGACCATCGTCTCATGTTTAATAAATTAATTTCGGGACCATTTCCCACTAGTCACCTCGATTTACGAGCCATGACATGACGATGGAAGTGTCTACGGACCTGTACTTGTATCACACGTCTCGACCGCTACTCATGTGAGTTTTCGGACTGCCGCTCGTTAAGGATTGTAATTTTAGCTTTTATTTTGCATTTTTAACACATAGTTATCTTTTCCATTCACCACACCTTACGCAGACCTCTGGACCACTGTCCAGAAAACAATTTATTTTTCTTACATGTATTTGGCATATAAATGCCTCCGGACTTGTACTCACATTGCATGTGGTCAAGTTCATCCACCACAACACACACACACACGCTCTCCTGACCTCTGTCTGAGAGCCACCTCGGTTTGCGTGCCTCTTCCGCACCGACTCGTAGGATTTTGCCGCGATCTATCCCATGCATGTATTGGTATGTTTGAGAGCCTTCTGCTCTGTCCATACTGCGCGGATGACCTTTGCACCTCTGTCCACCGTCCCGACATGGGGCACCACTCGTGCCACCGCAGTTGGTTGACCACATTGGAGTTTCGTTTAAGCTCTTTTCTGACTCCTTAAAACAATGAAAAGATCGCTGAGCGCAGCTGCTTCCTTTCCCGCTCGCTAAAGTATAGGAAATGGCATCTACATCGTCTCATTTACCTCCTGTTGCAGACCATGTAGACCATCAATTGAAAAGTACCTCCTTGGCACACTCAAGCCAAGACCATTCCTCTCTACATACTTTTATGCTTTCTCGGGCAGAGGGGCCACACTTTATGAAAAATCTCACCACCGGTTTCCGTTAAGCTCTTTTCTAGCCATTTCATCAAGAAAAGATCACTGAACAAACTTGGCTTCGTTCATGCTCGTAAAAGTATCTAAATGACCATCCAGTCAGTATAGGTTTAACCTTTTCTGGCTTGATTGGACTACCAACGGTAAAGAAGTTTCTCATCCCCTCCAGGATGAGTGAGCTCTCCTATGTATAATTTTATCCTTTTTCGGGCACAGGAGACTACCAACGAAAAAGAGCCCCCACTGGAGTCTTCTTCGTGCTTTTAGAATCTCTAAAATTGAAAGCACCATCGAGCATTTACTTTCTCGAGCTCGCCAAAAATCCACGAGATCGTACCATAACGGTGTCCCTAGCCACCACCCCACAGTAAACAGTTTGGTAGCATTCCCACATTGGGTTGCCTATGTTCAGAGTACTCTGCAATGCGTCTTCCTTGGATCCCATCAGTATCAAAATTTCCACCTCCTCCAAGTATTTCCCATCTGCAGCGACATTCCTGGTATTACAGGTATGATCCCATTCCCATGAGTCAAGTTTCATTTGCTGCTTGGTCCGCCCTGCCGTCATTCTCTGAACAAAGGAATTTTGACTCTCCCACTCCCCCCCTACCCCTGTTCAGTTCTTTCCCTCCCCCGCCCCCCAATTTAGTGAGTCAGTCCACAGATTGCTTCACACCTTTCGGTTATCCACCTCGCGCTCCTGGTCAAGGAAACATCATTTCCTTGACTAGGGGCAGGTCTCCCTTTGTCAACGCCAACACACATATTCTAGAGGATAGACCCAGAGGTCCCTGTACCTTGGTTTCATTAACATCATTGATGAGTTCCTTGGACCACTTGAGAGGAGTCCTTAGTGCCTCTTGGGATGGTTGTTTCTCACGTGCTCAATTTCAACTCCATCATCGCACCGTTGAGATTCGTACAGGGTTTGTTCTGCATAGTACTTGGACGAAGACCCCGGATGTCACTCGACTCTAGCACATTGGTGAGTCCACTCGAGGGACCTAAACAGGTTAAGTCCCTTGTGATTTTCGGGTTGCGTTGGAGATAGTGTTCAGAAGTCCCAGCAGGACTTCGATATACCTTTATGATTGATGCAGCATACTTGTACCGCAGAGACTCTGACTCTTAATCAATGAGTCCACACAACTATGTACCAGATCCAGCAGACTGTCAGTCATGAAGATATAGCATTCCATGAGAATGCCATGGGTCCAATGTACCAGATCAGTATTGTATTCAGCCTCACATGGAGGCAACCATCATTGTAACAACAGTTGTATATGATTGGCTATTGTATTTTAGAGCATAGATCAAATTATTCTTTTGACATTATCACGAGCATGGGGATGCCCGCCTCATCCATATATATGTCACACATTTATTGTATCTCACCCATTGATGGGAACCATATTAATACAAAAACCAAAATCCACCATGCCCTAGCCCCGAAAGAACCACCTCTACATAGTAAATCCTATGATGTCCGTCGGCCATATGTTGAGCTCCTGCCCTCACACATCAGGGGGCAATTTGTTAACCCAAAAATCCCCCCACATAGCTCTCTATGGCCTACACCACCCAAGGACACCATCTCACAACCCCCATATCACTCCATCAGACCTTCCATTAGACCCCCACACCTCCAAAAGAGCCCAAGGATGAAGAAAAGGGCTAAAAACCCCCCAAAAGAGCCCAAAATAGCCCCCTAGGAGCTAAAGCCCTAAAAAATGGGCTAAAGTTAGGGAAAAAGGGGCTAAAGGCCCAAAAAAGGGGCTAAAGCCCTGACCAAGGGCTTAAAACCCTAAAACCCCTTGGAAAAGCTATAAAAGGAGGGTGGGGGGTCACTCTCAAAACACTTCTCCCATTGCCTATTGTTATGCTGCCCGTGGATGCTTTGAGACCTTTGCCTCTCAAACCACCCACACTCCCTCTCCTACATTTCCATTCCCATTGAGCCATTGCTCCTAAACCAAGAGAGGTGGTCCCATGAGCTAGGGCATGGTGGCCCATTCCCACTAGAGAAGGTATATTTGTGATTTTATGTTTATTTCTTTGCTTCTTAATATGCTTTGCTTTCTAACCCTTGCCTCCATTTGTAGGTTTTGTCATTAACATTGTTTTGCAGGTTTTCCATTGTATCTTAGGTTTATTTGCAGGTTTCAAGGAGGCGGAACACTAACCCATTTTCTGCAGAGGGTTTCGCCAGTGCTTCATCTCCTTCTTTTTATTCTATTCTTAGCTTACATTCTAGCTTAGCGTCAATTTTTTGTTCTTAGTTCTTAGATTAGTTTACTCTTCTGCTTCTGTTATTTCTGTTTCGTTTTTCTACATTTTCACCATTAGTAGGAACCTACGTTTGTGCCCTATAGGCATAAGGGAGCCATTCCTGCCCCTGTAGTAGGGAGAAATCCTTGCTACAGGCGCAACGGACCCCGAGAAAGTGTGCATGTCGAGAGGGAAGGCATGATTATAACAAGTTCGAATGATTTTGGTTTTACAATGAAATTCTATAGGTGCTACGTAGCTTGTGTGAAGATATTGTCTTTTCCAGCAGGAAAATTATGGATTTTCAACCTTCTACACCTCGGCTCCTAACACCCTTCAATTATGTTGATTGGAGGGAATATATGCAAGTTTCCTTATGCAACAAGGGATACTTCAGGATAATACTTGGAAGGGAGGTCAAACCCCATCAACTAGCTCAGAAAAACAAGTTTCTAAACTGCTTAGAGGAAGCTTTTGGTTATTTATGTACTCCTATATCCAAATATCTCCTCTTTCACCTTGAAGGTTTGAGGACTCCCAGGGAAGCTTGGGAGAAGCTTGAAGTCTTGTTTGGCAAGCAATATGAACTTTGGGGACACATTATAGAGAACTAGTTGATAGTCTTGCATCCCAACAGTTTTGAGACCATCCAGTAATTCTTTACTAAATCCAAGTCTCTTGCACTTCAATGCAGGCAATGCGTAATAGAAAGAAAGGATGAGCAACATGTGCTCTCCATACTCAACAAACTAGGTACTAAGTATTATGTATTTGTCTCAATCTTCCATTTCGGAAGAGCTTCCATTCCCAATTGGAATATGCCCTCACTTGATTCCTTTGTCGAGTCATTAATACATGAGAAAGAGAATTTGGTCCAGATGGGAGTCATCCAGACTTCCAAATATCAAGCTCTCCTAGTGACATACTTTACAAAAGTGCAAGATAAAGGGAGACCTAAGAGGAAGGATCCTAAAACATCTGATTTGAAGCCTAAAAAGAATCAAAAGACTCCTAAAGGAGCTTCGGGCTCTAAGAATAAGAAACAATTTGAAAAGAAGACGTGTCCCTATTGTATGAGGGGTTTTCATTAAGAAGACTAGTGTATGAAGAAGCACATTGACTAGATGTCATCTCTCCTCAAGTAGAACCACATAGCTATTCCACAAAGAGCAAAGATGTATGATGATGGAAAATCGATAGATGATCATGAGAGGTTCCATGCCTTGAAAGTTGGACTCCCTTGGTCGACAACCTATTTGATTGATTCTGGAGCATCCAACCACATGGTTGCTTCCAAGGATTTCTTCTCCACTCTCAACCTCATAGAAGGGCCTATTATTCATATGGGTGATGACTCCCAAATTACAACAATAGGAAGAGGCACCATTAAAATACAACATGTTGAGTTCATAAATTTTCTCTATGTTCCCTCCCTTGCAGCTAATCTGTTGTCTGTATACCAGATGACTCACACTGGCTCACCAAAGAAAGTGGTATTTGGGACTGACTTAGTAAAGATCACATAAATCTAAACTGGGAATATTATAGCGAAATGAATTGCAAATCATGCCTCCAAGGAATATGCTTTCCCCCATTTCATGCCATACTTAGATCCAGTACAACCACAACTTCTATTCGAAGCAGATAAAGGTATCAAAATTCCCTTACTTCCTATTGCAAATACAATTTTGCTGCTTAACATTTCAGATTCAGATTCAGAAGAAGAGGAACACCAACATGATTCAGATATTGAGCTTACACCTCAAAGAGATATATATCCAGATCCAACATCTACCTCATTTCAATAGCCTAAATGGGCTCAGCAGCTCATAGAAGTAGCTGGAAATGGTGCCAGGGATCTAGATGACAAGAGAAAAATGAGGTCCCAGTATCAGAAAGAGAATCTTGCATTGGTCCACACAGATCCACTTCTCCGTAAGAGGTGTTTCATGATTTTGGGGTCAGATCCTTAAACATTCAAGGAATATTTCCATGATCTTAGATGGAAAGTAGCTATGGATGAGAATTTTGATTTGCTACATGACAATAAAATTTGGGAACTTGTCTCCTTACCTCCAGGGAGGAAACTTGTTCAGTGCAAATGGGTCTACAGGAGCAAGATAGTCTCTGATGGAACCAAAACCAAGTACAAGGCTTGGTTGGCGGCCAAAGGATACTCTCAGGTCCGAGGATTGGACTACAATGAGACATTCGCTCCAGTAGCTAGAATGGATTCCACTAGGCTTCTTTTGGAAGTTGCAACTTTCAAGAGATGGGAGGTACATCACATGGTTGTGAAAAGTGCCTTCTTCCATGGTGATTTGAAGGAAGAAATATACATTAAACGACTTGAGGGGTTTATTGATTATCCTTCCTTAGTTTGCAAACTGAGGAAATCACTGTATGGACTCAAATAAGCCCCAAGGGCATGGTACTCCAAGATGGATGCCTTCCTCATATCTCAGAATTTTGAAAGATGCAGATCAGATTGCAATGTCTACATGCAGAAGAAAGAGGGTTTCTTGATTTTGATTGTATTGTATGTGGATGACTTGATCATTACTAGCATCTCTGTTGCTAGATTGAGAAGCATCAATTCTGCTCTAAACAAAGCATTCGGTATGACTGATCTAGGACTGTTAAGACAGTTCATTGGTCTCGAAGTAAGTCAAAAGACTTCGAGAATCATGATCTCACAGTACCGATATTCATCAGACATGCTTAGGATATTCCAAATGGAATATTGCAAAGAAGACCCTTGTCCCTTTCTATATGGCATCAAGATAAAAGAAGGTGGTTCCACGCCTTTGGTAGATAACACACTCTATAGACATATCATTGGGAGCCTTCTGTATCTCACACATTTGAGACCAAACATACCCTATGCTATGAGTGCTGCTTCCAGGTATATGCAAGAGCCACATGAGCTGCATTGGAAGGAAACAAAGAGAGTCTTGCACTATGTGCAGGGTACTAAATATTATGGGATTCACTATGTAGCTGGAGCACAACTTGATCTCATAGGCTTCATAGACTCAGACTGGAAAAGAGATGGAAATGATAGTAAATCCACTTCGGGATTTGTATTCATGATTGGATCTGGGCCAGTCTATTGGTCCAGCAAAAAGCAAGCAACACTCACACTCTCTTCAGCAGAAGCAAAGTATCGGGGAGCTGTGAATATAGTTATTTAGGAAGTTTGGCTACATGGCATAGTGATAGAGTTCAGAATTCAGAATTCAGAATTCATCTTTAGTGTACCTTTATTGTGAAAACCAGAGTACTATTAAAATTTCCAGTGTTCCAGTTCAGAAGTAGAGGACGAAGCACATAGAGGTTCACATGCACTACATTCGGGAACTGGTGCATGATAGAACCATTACATTTCACTACTATCATATAGAGGATTAGATTGCAGACATTTTGACCAAGTCTTTTACAGAAAAAGAGATTTGTCTTTCTCAGGTCTCTTTTAGGTGTTAAGGCTTGACTCTCAATTCCTATTTCTGCTTATCTTGAGGGGTTGTTTTCCCACGAGGTTTTCCCTTATTTCCTCAGTTTATTAAGCATCATTTTTTATCTTTTAGATTGTATATGGGTGACTTTTGTCCTTGTTTCCAGGGCCCACAGTTGTCCAAGTTAATATTTAGGGGCGCGTTAGGATTTATAATCCTCCCTTTTCCAAAATTTCTATTCGATTATATTAGCCTAACTTAGGAGTCGTTTAATTATTATTGGGTCCACTAGTCCGATTGGGTCCACTTAGCCTAGTGGGGCCACATGTACCAGTCAATAGAGTGTGGTGAACACCAATATATGCTAACTGATACTGACAACACTTGCATGCATCAATTTAGGTGCCTCCTAGGCCAATCCCTACAATTTAGAAGCCACTGGGAGTGCCAACACCAACCTCCTTCAGTTGTTGGCAGTTGGTAACTAGTTAAGCTTAGTTATGCTTTGGTTACATTTAGTTAGTTTCCCTCCAGTTCAATTAGCACTAGTATTGTATGGCTGCATGTGGGAAGGCGCCAGTTCTCACCTACCACTACAGTTAGACTTGTTTGATTGATTGTAACTGATTGAGAGACTGGATTTGACATCTGGAGTTAGCTAGTTGAACTCTGATAGTGATTTAGACATCTTTAGTTATCCATGCATTCAGATACAGTTATGGATCCGAATTCATCCCTAATGATTTGAATTCCTCTTTATGTAACACCATTGTAACACCGGATGCTGTAATGAAGATAATAATGTAATTAACTGAGCAATACTTGTTTGTTTCCTATGAGATTTGATTTGTTCGGTGTGTATTTTTCATTCTCCTTCATTGCATAATAATTAAGAATCCGATTGCACTCATTTCTTGAAGATCTAATGGCACAATAATTCTAATAGAGAGACCCATACCAAATGCACAATCATTACATAATCATGGTCCAACCATGGTTGATCGAAAGAACACATGTCATAACAATGGCATTCCAATGGAATGAAAACTCACAATAATTGATGCCTTACTGAAAAGGGACGATCCCAATATCATGGATGATCATATAGTAAAGTATATCCTCATAGGTGAATCAAATATATGAAATATTAAATCAAACAGGTTAAGGGAACTGCAACTAGAATTGGATAGCATAGGAAGCATATGACTGGAGGGATTCCAAACATTGTTTCCAACGTGACACAGATACCATGAGAAGCATATGACTAGAGGGCTTTCGAAGAGACTCATAAAATGGATAGAGTTAATGATATTTTGAGTCTTTAAGCAAAGTAGTTAAAAACCATTAACATATATGATTCTCAATGGTTCTATGATGAGATGAAGTCAAGCACATGAGAAAAAACCAATCTAAAAGGACCTAAAGTCTCCTCTCAATCAATCCAATGGAACCCATAAATGATGGTTATGGGGTGAAGGTATAGGGTGCCTCTAGGTATATCCTCTAGAATATATTTGTTGATGTCAATAGAGGGAGACTTGCTACCAACAAGGAAATAAGGTTTCCTCAAAGGAAGCACTAGGGATATGACCAAAGAATGGATAGAGATAGATAAAGTATTGAGACACCAATGGGGGATACGAGGGTAGTTGAGTAGGGGAATCAAAATTACTTTATTTAGACCATGAAGGCATGGTTGACTTGGAAAAATTTGTGAAATTTGTGATGATATCAACAGAGGAACATAACATGGGTGCTAGGTAATGAATGCATTGGGAGGACTCATGGAGGGGAAGAGGGGGTAATGTTCATGACCTTGGGAAAGAATGGCGTCACTATGACTCCATTTATGACTCATCGTATAATTATCGAAATAAAGGAGACTTGGAATGCTTCCACAAAATGAGATGATATACAATATGAATGAGTTCTAAGGAGTGTTTTTTATTGGCCTCCCAGGTGTATGGAAACTTGTGAGAGAATGATAAGGAGCATTTTTCTTTGATGGTTTCCTAAGTTTGTTAGCACCTGAGAAAGAGGGTGTTAAAAAGCATTGTTATAGAATGGTGACCCAGGTGTGCTGACACATGAGAGATAGGTAGAGGACGTAAGGATATAAGTGTCCATTGAATGTGGCAAGTGAATCAATGAAGGAATGATAGTAGATGGAAATGATTGGGGTAGGACATTGGTGGAAATCTCATTGAGGGATGATGAATGGTGGAAAACTAATGTAACTTTTATAATATGGTGGGGTCATGATCATGTGACATGAAACATCAAAATTCCATAAAGGGCTTATGTCTAGGAGTTAATGGGTTAGACAATGGGTGACAATGATGAATTAATATGTAGCTAAGTCCAAGATCACAAACTAGATGGACTCCCAATCCTAGGTAAGGATGAATGCAAAGGTGATTAGGCTAGGCCACTTACCCAAACATAGGGGGTCCTACAAGCAAAAGGGGGAAAAATGAGGTTGATGCATATGATATTCTGCATAGTGGAATGACATATATGCAGGTTTGAGATAATATACCTATAGGAAGTAGTTACATGCTGAAACAAGAGGGTCCAGTTGCAACTTAATCCTCTCCACATGGAACCTATACCTAAACGTAAAAATGCACTAGCAAAGGAAACCAAATATACATGTAGCATATAACATAAGAATATGAGACCCCCGAGCGCATCTTAGTAGATAGAATGTTGAGGCCATATTTGAGGGACTTGATTGTTACATCGATTGGTTGTTGGAGGGAGTATCAAATGTTGGGTGGTAGCATCTGAATTATGAAATCATCATCATATGTTAGCAAGATCCACTTGAGTGGTGCACAATGATGCGTCCTATAGCATTTTCCTCCTAGGGGATCAGAGATATGATGAGGGGTAACATCCCCCATTGGGGTTGAGGTAGGTCTATTTCTATGAAGGACACTTTCCTATACTGAGGATTACACTGTGAATTTTACAAGGGACATTAAGATGCATTATTTCCATCCACATCATGTCAAAGTTGTACTCAATGGTTTTTTTCTAAAGACATTATCCAAGACATTTTAAACACAATCATGTTCCATATTACCCCACATTGGTTGACAGGGGATTCAAACCTAATAAGGGCGAGGAAGTAGTATCTCTTCCCACTCCAACATCGTATTATTGGTGAAGATATGTGTCCATAGTCCACCATTGATGAATTCACGGATAATAGCAATGATGGCGAGGAGTTAGAGGAATCCTATGATTACTATGATGATTATTATGTAGTTTGGTATACTCCCCCCCATGTTAGGGGCATGGGATTTTTTATTGATGTATCACTTTTATTGAGTTTTTGGGGCTCATTGTTGTAAACACTTATATATTTTGGAAATATGCTTATATATACACAAATGCATGTGGACACAAACTTTTATTTACATGATCCTTTTACTATTATGATGATGATATTTCAATGGTTATGTACATGTGGATGCATAATGATGATGAATGCACATGCCTGGTTTATTTATTTGTTATTGATTATTAATATGTCAGTCTAAAATTTCATTAGCTATATGATCTACCACACTATTGAGACTCCTAGGAACATGAATGAATGTAATGGATTCAAACTATCTAACCAATTGTTTGGCATGTAGGTACTTTCTAAAGAGGCCAGGATCGTGTACCTGATAATTGTTATTTTGTGCGACAAGAAACTAGGAATCAAGATAAAAAATAAGGTGATGAATGCACATCTAGAGGGAATCGTCCAGGAGGCCAATCACAACATCATATTTCACCTTGTTATATTTAGTGGTTGAACCAATACACACACCATTGATGTGAATCATGCTGTGTGATGGGGAATAGAGGATCCAATTAGTCAACGTACGATTAAGAATATATCTATTTGTGTCGTCAGCTTAATCAATGTAAATGAAGGGATGGAAATCCATCAGATAAAATCAAAGAAATAAACTATAAGGGTCACTACAAAGGGAAATAAAATAAAACTATAATACAAGTATTAAGGGTGGGTTTATTTCACGCATAATATGTTTTTAGGTACAACCCATTATAAGGTTGCTCGAATGTATTCACTTGTATTTCTTATATATTGTAACCCGATGTTTATTCCGGGATGTACTTGAGTCATGTCATGCCTCTATGTTCCTGTCGGGAGGTTCTATAATGTAAACAAGTCATGTCAAGTCATTGTGGGTATCCTCCTATTGATCAAGGGTTAAAGTCCTCGCAGTTTCGGGGCACTAGGGTTATTAGACTCACCTAGTGAAGTTGGCCCTAGTTGGGTTTATTCAAGTCGGGAATTAGTATAAATAGAGAGCTAGCTTCTCTATTTATCACACACTCACACACACTCAGCTATAGCGCATAGTTGAGGAAGAGAAAGGCACTGGCGCAAGGAAGAAAGAGGTTACTGATGTCAGGAGATCATCTTACTGTTTTGGGTTTTTACTTTTGGTGTTGATTCTATCTCTGAGGAAGTTGCGGGGTTTTCTCTATTTATGTTTTCCCCGAGGAAAACACTGTGTTCATTGTCTCTTGTGTTTGATTGCTATGCGTGTTTTTCTCTCAATTAAAGATCCTAATGTTATGCTAGCTTAATGTTAAAAATCTAACATGGTATCAGAGCTAACCTGAGAAGAAGACACTATGAAGCTGCAGGAACTAGGGCTTCCTAATTTGTGGATCTCTCTCCATATATTTTCAGCAAAAGAAGGTTGGAATAACTCTCCTCCCTAGGGTGCATCTTTCTGTCGAAGCAGAATCCAATTTTGAGGTTTTTTAGTTTTGGACCCAACACTACTGCCGAAAATTAGGGCTTTTCACAGAAGTGGAATTTTTTAGTGAGCTTAGGCCTGGATTAATCTCCTCCTCAAAATCAAAGTTAGGGATAAAAATCAAAGTATTTGGTTGGACATAACTCTGGAAAAGCAAAAGCCTAATCTGCTCCTGAACCAACACTGCAAGATTTCAGTGCCAAATCCAGATACGACATCTTGACTTGGTAAGATCTCAATCTTTTGTATTTCCATTTGAGGTTCTCAGTTAATATGTCTCATCATACCAAGCTTGATGAAAAGCTTGAGGGAGCTGATAACTTCCAAGATTGAAAGTATAGGATCTCCTTGGTCCTGGAAGAAAATGAGTTGGACTCCTATATCAGTGAGGAGGCTCCAGTTCCAGAGGGAGATGAGGCAAAGGCCTTACATAAGAAGAAGTTGGTTATGGAAAAGAGGATCATTGCTGATTCTATCAAGGATCACCTCATACCACATGTGTCATCCTTCAAGACACCTAAAGCTATGTTTGATGCCCTAACCAAATTGTTTGAAGGGAAGAACATAAACCAGAAGATGATTCTGAGAAACCAATTGAAGAATGTAAAGATACAGAATGCAGAAACCATCCAGTATTACTTTACAAGGGTCTCTCAGATCAAGGAACAACTAGAAGCAGTGGATGAAGAAGTGGAAAATGTAGAGATTGTAATGACCACCTTGGATGGTCTCCCTAGATCATGGGACTCCTTTATTCAAGGAATCTGTGCCAGAAAGAAGTTAGTCAAGTTCAGCAGACTATGGGAAGAATGCTCTCAAGAAGAAGCTCAGATAGCATCTCAAGAAGAGAAAATGGGAAGTGAAGATCAAGCTCTCATAATTCACTCCAAGAAAGGTAGAAGAAACTCTCATCACTCTAGAGGTAAGAACTTTCACCATAAAGATAACATTAGAAAGGACCTATCTAAATTAAGATGCTATACATGTGATGAAAGAGGACACTTTGCAAAAGACTGTCCTAGAAACAAGGTTAACTCTCATAAGAATAAAGGAAACACGAGAAGACATCATGCTCATGCTGCAGAGGATGATGAACCTTCCAAAAAGAGAACCAGATATGAAAGTGAAGACTCTTCCAGTGATGAAGAATATGTTTTGATTTCCTCTCTTACAGGAAACATTACACATGGAAGCAATGATTGGCTTATAGATAGTGGGGCTTCCAAGCATATGACAAGATTCAAGGAATCCTTTGTGAAACTTTCAGAACATGAATCACCTCACAAGGTGAAGTTAGGAGATGACTACCAGTATCTAATAAAAGGTAGTGGGGAATCCTCCTATAAGATAGACTTTGGAAAGTCTATGACAATGAAGGAAGTATTGTTTGTACTAGGAATAAAGAATAACCTTCTCTCCATATCTGCATTGGATGCAAAAGGAATGAGGGTTGCATTTATAGATGGTCAAGTCATCATGTGGCCAAAAGGAAAGACTATCGATGATGTAGTAGTGATTGAAGAACAAGAAGGAAGATTGTACAAATTAAAGGGCCATCCAGAATAAGCCTTGGTACATGACACAGTAGAGCCAAATGAACTTTGGCATAGAAGGCTTGCACATGTGCATTATAGAGCACTACCACTTGCAAGCAAAGCTGTTAAAGGTCTTCCAGAAATACAAGCAAAACATGATGGGGTCTGCAAAGGATGTGCGAAAGGAAAGAACACAAAGAAGACATTTCCAAGTAGAGAGAGCAAAGCAAAAGGAATCTTGGAAATTATCCACTCTGATGTATGCCGTCCAATGTCATCAAGTTCACTAAGTGGGTATGTATACTATGTTTATTTTATTGATAAATTTTCTAGGAAGACATGGATTTACTTTATGAAGAACAAAAATGAAGTATTCAACAAGTTCAAGGAATTCAAAGCCTTGATTGAGAACCACACTGAAAAGAAGATCAAGAACTTTTGATCAGATAATGGCAGAGAATTCACATCAAATGAATTCAAAGAGTTATGAAAAGACTCAGGGATTAAGAGGGAGTTGTCCACTCCATACAATCCACAACAGAATGGGATTGTAGAAAGGAAGAATAGAACTATCATGGAAGCTGCAAGAGCAATGCTTCATGATCAAGATCTTCCTATGCATCTATGGGAAGAAGCTGCCAGGAACAATGGTGTATGTACAAAACCATACCCCACACAAAGTACTCGAGAACAAGACTCCTGAAGAAGTCTTCTCCAGCAAGAAACCAGAAGTCAGCCATCTCATAATATTCGGCTATCTAGTATACATTCACATTCCAAAAGAGAAGAGAACAAAATTAGATCCTTCAGGAAAGAAGGTTTATATTTGTGGGATACTCTGAAAGCTCGAAGGCTTACAGAATATACTTCCTAGGATTCGAGAAGATCGACATTAGCAGGGATGTGACATTTGATGAAGATACAGCTTACAACAAATCCAGAAAGAAACCTACTGAAGAACCTGAAGAAGTAGAAGCACCCATAATTCATGATACAACCATGAATGAAGAAACTCAAGAAGAAGATCGAGAATTTGAAGAACCACAAAGACCTGTAGATCCACCTTAGGATAAGACTCCTCACAAGAGGAAACTTGCTTGGGTACAAGAAGATATCCAAGGTGCGGAAAGATATGGGGCTCTAGAAGAGAATCACAGAGAAAGAAAGAGGACCAGATCCTGCTCTGGGTATGTAGCATTATTATGCGATTACATCGATAAAGAACCTTCCAATTATGAAGAAGTGACAGAATGGAAAGAATGGAAGGATTCTATGATCGAAGAGTATCAATCGATCATGAAGAATGATGTTTGGGATGTTGTCCTAAGACCAGAAGGGAAGTCAGTTGTAACTTCCAAATGGATCTACAAGATCAAGCATGTTGCAGACGGTAGCATAGAAAAATATAAAGCAAGATTTGTTGCTCGTGGTTTCTCCCAGAAAGAAGGAATAGACTATGAATAAAATTTTGCACCTGTAGCCAGATACACTTCCATAAGATCAGTACTTGCTCTGGTTGCAGTGATGAAATAGAAGATACACCAAATGGATGTCAAGACTGCTTTCTTGAATGGTGTAGTAGAAGAGGAAGTGTATGTGGAGAAGCCACTTGGTTTTGAGACACATGACAGGGAATCTCATGTATGTAGATTGAAGAAATCCCTGTATGGTTTGAAACAGGCACCAAGGACTTGGTACAACAGAATTGATAGCTTTCTATCTAGTTTGGGCTTTACTAAGAGTAAAGAAGATTCCAACCTTTACTATAAGGTTGAAGGTGGCAACCCAGTGATGCTCCTACTGTATGTAGATGATCTGTTTGTAACAGGTATGGATGGGTTGATTGCTGATATGAAGAGGAAGCTTGCTGCCGATTTCAAAAAGAAGGAATTGGGTATGATGCATTATTTTCTAGGCATGGAGGTGTGGCAGAATGCAGATGGGATTTCCATGGGACAAGGGAAATATATAGTAGAGATCCTGAAGAGGTTTGGGATGATGGACTGCAAGGCTATGGCCACACCTATGGCATTGAACCTGAAGCTATTGAGTGATGCTTCATCAGAAGTGGTTGATGCTACAATGTATCATCAGATGATTGGGTCCTTGATGTACCTGACGAACACGAGACCAGATATTTTCTTTGTTGTGAACACCTTGAGCCAGTTCTTGACAGATCCGAGACATGTTCACTTGTTTGCTGCAAAGCATATTCTGAGGTACCTGAGGGGTACAGTTGATTATGGGCTCAAGTATGAAGCGAGTTAGAAGATTAGCATGGAGGTTTATGTTGATTCAGATTAGGCAGGCAGTGCCATCGATAGGAAGAGCACTTCAGGGTGTTGCTTCAGTATGGGATCAAGTGTGATCTCTTGGTTTAGCAGGAAGCAATCCTGTGTGGCACTGAGTACAACTGAAGTAGAGTATGTCGCAGCTTGTTCAACTAGTTGTGAGGCAGTATGGTTGAGGAAGCTACTGTCTAATTTATTTGATCTCCAGTTGGATTCTACTTGTATACATTGTGACAACCAGAGTTGTGTGAAGTTGTCATAGAACCTGGTGTTCCATGACAAGTCGAAGCATATCGAGATCAAGTATCACTATATCAGGGATATGGTGCAGAGGGGAGCAGTGAAGCTCTAGTATGTTGTGACAGACAAACATATAGCTGATGTATTGACAAAACCATTAGCCAGAGTGAAGTTTGAGTGCTTCAGGGAGAAGCTTGGTGTTCTCCAGATCGAGGTCCCTTCCAAGGGGAAGTGATGAGTCCATGAGTCGTTTTGACATGGTGAGAGGATTGGTTCCTTCCATGGTCAGATGTAAGGGCTGATCCATTTTGTCATGGTGAAAGGATTGGTTCCTTCCATGTCAGATATGAGTGCTAAGCCATTCTGATATGACTGTAGGATTGGTTCCTACATGATCAGATATAAGGGCTATTACCATTCTTGGAATGGAGGTTCCTGGTCAGTTACCAGGAATACTTGGTCTAGGATTGAGGGCCATTCTAATATGACTGTAGGATGTGTTCCTACATGATCAGATGTGAGAGCATGGCCATTCTGATGTGATTGAGGGATGTGTTCCCACTTGATCAGATATAAGGGATGTTTCCATTCTCTTGGAGAATGGAGGCACCTAGTTAGTTACAAGGAACCCTCAAGCTAGGGTTGAGAGCCTTTCCATCATGGTTGCAGGATGTGTTCCCGCATGGGTGGATGTAAGTGCAGAGCCCTTCCATCATGGTTGCAGGATGTGTTCCCACATGGGTGGATGTAAGTGCAGAGCCCTTCCATCATGGTTGCAGGATGTGTTCCCACATGGGTGGATGTAAGTGCAGAGCCCTTCCATCATGGTTGCAGGATGTGTTCCTGCATGGGTGGGTGTAAGTGCAGAGCCCTTCCATCATGGTTGCAGGATGTGTTCCCTCATGGGTGGATGTAAGTGTACATCCTTTCCATCATGGTTGCAGGATGTGTTCCCACATGGGTGGATGTAAGTGCAGAGCCCTTCCATCATGGTTGCAGGATGTGTTCTCGCATGGTTGGATGTATGTGTAGAGCTCTTCCATCATGGTTGCAAAATGTGTTCCCTCATGGTTGGAAGTACAGAGCCTTTTTAGCATGGTTGTAGGATGTGTTCCTGCATGGATAAATGTGAGTGTTGGGCCTTTCTGATGTGATTATAGGATTCGTTCCTACGTGATCATATGTGAGTGTTGGGTGTGCCTTTCTGACATGGTGTTGGATGTGTTCCTCTCATGGTTAGATGTAAGTGTTGGGCGAGCCATTCTGAATTGGTGTCAGATGTAAGCACTGAAGAAGATCTACATGGAGGCTAGGCCTACAACCAGCATAAAAAAGGGCTGGCTCTGTAGAACTTCTTGTGATGAGAAGAATCATGAGATAGCACTCGTGATGATCCAATGATGATGATCCAGATCCAGTGATGAGGATTCATATCGAGTGATGATCCAAATCTAGTGATGATGCCTAGTGATGATGATCCAAATCGAGTGATGATGATCCAAATCGAGTGATGATGATCCAGATCGAGAGATGATCTAGATCCAGTGATGATGATCTAGATTCAAAGATGAAGATGACTTGAAGATGACTTGAAGATGTAGATGACGAGATGATCCAGAGAAGAAGACTAGTGATGAAAATTGTGTCGAGAGAATACCTTCCTAGTTCAGAAGGAGTGTTGATGTACTTATAACTTCGAAATGTATTCACTTGTATTTCTTATATATTGTAACCCGATGTTTATTCTGGGATGTACTTGAGTCATGTCATGCTCCAATGTTCCTATAGGGAGGTTCTATAATGTAAACAACATGTCAAGTCATTGTGGGTAACCCTCCTATTGATCAAGGGTTAAAGTCCCCGCAGTTCTGGGGCACTAGGGTTATTAGAATCACCTAGTGAAGTCAGCCCTAGTTGGGTTTAGTCAAGTTGGGAATTAGTATAAATAGAGAGCTAGACTCTCTATTTATCACACACTCACACACACTCAGTTGTAGCACATAGTTGAGGAAGAGAAAGACACTGGGGCAAGGAAGAAAGAGGTTACTATTGTCGTGAGATCATCTTACTGTTTTGGGGTTTTACTTTTGGTGCTTATTCTATCTCTGAGGAAGTTACGAGGTTTTCTCGATTTATGGTTTCCCCGAGGAAAACACTGTGTTCATTGTCTCTTGTGTTTGATTGCTGTGCTTGTTGTTCTCTCAGTTAAAGATCCTAATGTTATTCTAGCTTAATGTTAAAAATCTAACAGAACTTCCCTTTTTCAAGTTTATCATGGGCTTGGTCATAGAAAAGGACAAGGTCACCTTCCTATAATACATGTCAGTGGGTTTTGATGTCGTAATATGATTTTGAGTTCTATTTGGAATCTTTGATAGTTTGATGAGCCATACAACAATACTCATCCACTTATTCCATAGTGATCCAGCATTATTATAGGGTGGAGGTATCTGGAAAAAGTTTGATAGAAAGGTGAAATGAAGGGTTTTGACACTCGATATGGAGAAAAAAACCACCCCATGATTGAGATGAAATGGAGAAAACCTAGTTCTGGTTTTGGTTGATGTTTGATATGCCCATAGGTCCAAAAAAAGCAAGTGGTGCCAATTGTACTTGTGTTTATCGACCATCCATTGAAGCATGGTTTTGAGGAATTCATTTATGTCTTAAACTTGGACATTTCCCTAAGGGTAATAGGTAGAGGATTATTGGTTCTCAAATATCAAAGGAGAGCGATCTATTTCCACATGGTATATTCAAAATTGGAGTCGTTCTAGGTCAGAAACCAATTGGTGAGGGATTCCAAATCAAGTAATGACATGGTTGAACAAGAAACACGTCACAGTGGACCTAGTACAATTATATATCGGCATGGATTCAACCCATTTAGTGAAATATTCAACAACCACAAGGATGTATTTATGGCCACTGACTGACACAAGGTTACATTCCATAAAGTTGATGGCCCATTTGTAGAATTGATCAATGGTAACCACTAGATGTAATGGAAAAGGATGCATTCTTGTCTTAGGAGTGAAGAGTGGGAAACTATGACAATGCTTGACTTCCTTGATGCATTAAAAAAAAGGGCGGGCCAAAAATAATTGACGCAAATGATCTTTTGGTAAGTGGCAATGATTTAGAGATGACCACCACAATCTCTGTTGTGACAATCATTTAAGACCCGTTAAACCTCATCATATGTGAGACATTATTGAAATATGGTGTGAATTATACATTAATATAAAACATTTCCAATAAGGAGGTATTGAGTTGCTTGGTGATGGATATGATGGTGATCGTCATAGTTGAGGTGAAGAATAAAAAATTTATTTCATAAAAAAACAAGGATGATCACATACCAAGGATTGTGTGAAAACATGGTGAACACCATTTCATCTCGGAGGTTATTAGGGATAGGGGATGGGGTAGTAGTGGATGATAAATCCACTATGATCTCAACCAACACCAAATCCTTTGTAATTTTGGGGGTCACAAAATCGAGGTAATATTCTTGAAGGACAACAATTCAGTTGACGACCCTACCTTGGATGAGGTATCAATTCAAGAGATACATCATAGGGTTTGATTTTGCACTAATTTGTTTTTTCTCATGAGTATGTAATGATGGAGCTTCTAGACATAAAAAAAATGACTAAGGCTAACTTCTCCTCATAAGTATATGGGAGAGGTGGATCGAACAAGTTCTTACTAATGTAATATATAATGTGATCTTGAAGAGAAATATCCTCTTGGCTGAGCACCACGACAACAACATGATGGGATGCCAAGATGTAACTAATAAAATACTTCACTAAAAAGGGTGCGGAAGTAAGAACTCATTTTAAGGTGTCAAAATATGCTTGTGCTTTCTCATCCCATACGAATCAATGTTGGAGCAAAGCAAATAAAAAAATCCATGAACGATCATGGAATAATCCGGTATAAAGAGTGGAAAGACGTTTTCCTTGCCTCGAAGACTTTGTAGTTGGTACAAGTTATTCAAAGGGGGTACATCAATGATGGATTGGACCTTTAAAGAATCAACGATGATCCATTTTTGGGAAACAATGAATCCAAGCAATTGGTTCACATGAAAAAAAAAATGTACTTGAGAGGGTTCAATCAAATTTTGTATTTATGTCATTGGAGGAAGACCACGGGGGATTCACTTGTTGACCAATATCGTAGTACGTTAGTTCATATTGTGGGTTTTAAAATTATCAAAAATTCAACCAATATATTGCAAGTATTGGGGGGTATGAGGGGTTTAAGGTGTGGGGATAGGGTGGTTTATAAGGATTTGGGTATAAGAAGGGGTGGAGAGAAGGTTTTAAGTATTGGTAGGGAGTTTCAACAAAAAGATTTTGGGTCAATATTTATCGAAATTAAGGGTATTCTTTAATATCCCACAATTGCACGTGCTATGTGAGAGGTTCACCAAGTGAAGTCCCCGTGAGGAAGACTTGGCGGAGGTCTTAGAGATGCTACAAAAATTTCTTGGAATATGTCATGAGGTTTTCCAAGTATTCTAGGACAATTTTGACCATATCATGAAAACAATATGACATGGTGCATTGGAAAGTTCCTCTAGCATTCTTGATCCCAAATGGAATAACTCAGAAGTGAAGGATCCCAATGGAGTGGTGAAGGTAGCTTTATTATGATCCTATTGGTAGATTTGGATTTGACTTTACCTTGAGAATCCATTCATGAAGGAAAGGATATCGTGCATGATGCATGTATCGATGACTTGGTTGATGAAGGGGGTAGGGTAGTTGTCTTTGGAATTGGGACATGATTTATTTAGATGTCGAAATTTAATACACACACAAAGGGTGTCTTGCTTATTATTATTTGAAATAGGGTTTGATACCCAAGTGGTTTACAGAATCAGATAAGTTGATGCATATTTACACAACTTATTGATCTTGGATTTAATGCTTGATTATTTTGAAGGGTGAACAGGTCTCTATTTTTGTCGCATAGGTTCAATATAAGGACATGTTAGAAAAATAAGATTGCAGACCAATAACATAAAACAACATACAAATATAAATATTGGATTCAACAGTGGTGCATGGTATGGTTGAAGTAGATCCACAATAAATACTAGATGGAGACCCAACCATGAAGGAATGTCGAGTTGGAAAGTGTTTTCTACAATATGCTTAAGAATATTGTACAGACCATATTGCAAATGCTTCAGCTTCCTATATAGACCAGTGAAGCATCCCTGCTTGAGATGCAACTAGACCTTATCCCCAATTTGGAATGAATGAGGATACAATGGTTATCATGTTGGGCCTTAGCTTTTGCATTAGCTCGTTGCAACATTTCATGTGTTTGTTTTTGGATGTTGTAGATTTGATCTCAAAAATTCATTGATTTTTTGACTTCTCGTAGGTAAGAATCGGTGTCGTTCAACTGTGTCGATGAAATAATCAATTCGATGGGAGCTGAGGGTTGAAATCCATAATAGATGTCAAATGGACTCTTGTTCGTAGAGTTGTGATGAGCATGATTGTAACTATGTTGTATATATGGGACACTTTCATCCCATGTCCAACAATGCTTATGGTTGTACATGCGAGCAGTTGTACTACCAAGCGATTCACAAATTCTGTGTGTTCGTCTGTCTGAGGATGGAAAGATGTTGATAAAGAGAGTCTTGTATCAAGTTGTTGCTAGAGAGTCTTCCAAAATATGTTGACAAATATGGCATCTTGGTCGGAAATGATGGTCCTCGGTAAGACATAATGTTTCTAGACATGTTCGAAGAAGAGATGAGAAGTTTGTTGCGTTGTTGTAGTCTTCTTGCATGGAATGAGAATAGAAATCTTAGAAAATAGGTTGAAAACTACTAAGATCGCATCATGATGATGTTTTTTAGTAGCATATCCCGTCAAGTAGTCCATAGAAATAAATTCCCATGGTCGACTAGGAACCCACAAAGGCATGTAAAATCCTTGTTGTCGATTCGACAATTTAGCAATGGCACAAACCACACATAATCTAATGTACTTTTTGATGTCAGACTTAAGTAAAGGCCAGTAAAAATACTTTTGGAGGATAGAAATGGTATTCACTACTCCAAAGTGTCATGTAGACTTGTTGTAGTGCACGTCCCAAATGAGATTCTGTTGGTGCTCACCTGTCGGTACACAAAGTTGTCCAATCTTGTATAGCAAGGTATCTTTCAAGAAGTATTTGGTAGTAGAAGGTGGTTGATTTGAAGCTGTCGATAAATTGCAGAAAATTCACAGTCTACTGAATACAATTGAGGCCAAGTAGTGGCGGCATATCCCTGCATACTCATCACTGTAAAAAGAAGAGTAATGGGTGGTCGACTCAGACAATTGAATGTGGCATTGCATTTACCTTTATAATACTTAATTACCAATTGAAATTGTTGCAGTTAATTAATCCACTTGAGTTTTCTAGTTGTTTGTAACTTCAAATGGGACGGGGCGAACTGTAAGGGCTTGTGGTCAGTAAGAATGATTGAATCCTTCCCAATATTGTAATGTCTCCATTTCTTAAGGGATTGCACAATGGCATACAATTAATATTCATACATCGAATACCTTTTGACGGGGTCATTGAAAGTTTCGGGCAGGTAACACAAGTATTGGTGTAGTAGAGAGATTGTGTTTGAGCTTCTCAAAATCTTGTTGTTGCGTCGATTTCCATTTGAAGAATTTTTTCCCATTTCCCTTAGTCAACTGATTCAAAGGCCCGGTTATGTGACTAAATCTGAGCATGAATCATCGATAAAATTTCTCCAAACCAATAAAACTTCTTAGTTCATGAATGTTTTGAGGAATTGTTCAATATTTAAGGAGTTGTACTTTTTCTGGATCAACATGAATGCCTACAAAGTCAATTACATACCCCAAATATTTGATGTTGTTCATTCCAAATGAGATTTTTTCCAAGTTCAAATAAAGTCGATGTTGTCGAAGAGTTTCAAGTACTTGTCGAAACCATCGGACATGTTCTTCCCATGGTCGACTGAAAATCAATATATCGTCTAGGTAGACAATGACACACTTGTTGATGAAAGTTTGAAGAATGTCATCCATATATCGCATGAAGGTCACAGGTGCATTGGTTAAGTCAAAAGGCATGACTAACAATTCAAACAATCCTTCCTTGGTTTTGAAATCATTTTTCCATACATCGGTGGGATTGATTGGAATTTGATGATATCCCAACTTGAGGTTGATCTTAGTAAATAATTTAGCACCTTTTAAACAGTAAATGAGTTCATCTATCCTTGGAATAGGGTTATGTATTATTTATTGAAATATTGTTGAGAGCCCGATAGTCGATGCACATGCACCAAGTCCAATATTTCTTTGGAACAATGACGACTAAACTTCCACAAGGAGAGGAGATGGGTCAGATGTGACCTTTGTTGATGAAATCTTGAATTTGTCTGTGAATCTCTTCATTCTTGATAATGGATCATCTATAAACAGGTGCGTTAGGTAATGAAGAACCAGGAACAAGTTAAATGGAGTGTTTTACTTGGAAATGTAGAGGTACTCTATCTGGATCTTGAAATACGTTCTGGTATTCATGAAGAATATTGTCGATATGTCGCTGATGTCAGGAGCTGCATGAGTTGGTTATTCGACTAGTTGTTGCAGTATTCCTGGAATGTTGAGGATTAATCATGATCAATGCGAACATCTAATCATGGTTGATGAGATTCTTTGTCTGTTTAGTAGATATCATTGCAACCATTGGTGTAGGTCAACGGTCGTCGCTCTGGTATACCATACCATTGGTTATGTATTTTGACAATCACGTTCTCAAGTCGTGACTGATAACTACCATGTCGATCCCATAAGTAAGGTTTCCCAAATAGGGTGTTGACTACGAAAATTAGTGCCACGTCACAGAGTACTTCATCTTCAAAAGGCTTAATGAAGTAGGTGAGTCTGCATTGTCGGGTGATCCTTAGTTCATGTCCATCTGTAACACCCAGGTTTTGACCCCATTTGCATTAAATGTATATGATGTATATATTGTAATTAATCGTGGTGTGGAGCTAAAGGAAAAATTCCCACCATCGATTTATCGTTTTATGTTCCGGCGATTAAAATCGTTGCCAAAGGAATATTTTGTGCTAGCCNTTTTGGCATCATGTAATTATGCATTTTAATTAAAATACCCACAACCAGCTATGTCAATGCAACCATAATGAAAAGGGCATGATTTTCCTAAGGAATAGGAAGGGAAATTATTTAAACCTTTGGGCCAATGGGGAAAAGCCAAATGTCAAAGGGAGAACCCATCAATCAGTCAACTACCCATTTTGTATTTTCCCCCCAATCATTAAATTCTACCAGAATGTGGTTGAGTTAGTTATTGCATGGGAATGGGAAGAGTATGGGCAGCAATTTCGAATTTGGGGAAAACCTATTTTTGGGGAAAATCAATTTTGACTTTTGGAGCAAGAGAGCACCCAAAAATGCATGCCCATTTTCCCATACACCCACGTTCTTCATTTTCTCACGCAGGAAAGCTTAGGAGCTGTTTTACCTCCACGATTTTGTTGGCTGTCACGTTCTTCCTTCACGATTTGGGCTCCTTGACGTTTTCCCCCATCTTCAGAAATCCACGTTGGGATCTCTCTCAAATGGATGGAAGTTTCATGAGTGTGAAATCCATGATTTTGGATTTGCTATGTATTTCTTCCTCACGTGGACAGTCATTCTTCATTTTTTGGAGTCTCAGAATTTCATTTTGTGATGTCCTTGTGGTTGGGTTCTTCCCCAACGTTTTCTGTTGCATTTCTCCAATGTTTGCCAAGCTGAATTTCGTTTTTGGGTTTCCCAACGATTCAGAGGGGAGCCCACATCCTCTTGGGTGTTGTTGTTGATTTCATTTTTGGCCACGTTAGGGCCAAAACGTCCCTAGGATACGATTTGCTGTTAGTGGGTTGTCCTTACCCTCCTTGGAAATTAATCTTGTGACTGAATTGTTTTCCTCAACCAGAAATTGTGTGACTGGAAAGGAGTGGAAGGAGTCTTCTTGACAAACCTAGTGTCTTACAGGAGCCTCATAGACAGAACTAGAGGAATGGCTCTCTTCTCTACACCCCCTGAATAGCACTGAAAGGGAATTCATGACCTGAGGGACTGTGCAGCAGAGAAGGGAATGATTCCTTGTGTTGGGTGTGTGTGGATGTCTTAGGAGTTAAGCTAGTTCTGGTTTAGGCATCCTTAGCTCTTTAGTGAGCCCACTAGCTTAGCAGACAGTGCTTCCATCTCCTGATAACCTAATAAACATAACTTGTTGTCTTGGTTATGTGTTGTTGTGTCTCCTTGGTAGTCCGATAAACCCAAAAATAGCTTTGGATTGACTAATTTTTTGACATATCTTTGGCTATGTGTGAGCTTGCTTAGTTTCCTTTCCTTGGGGAGTCATGCCTAGCTTGGGGGTGGTAGTGTGGTTGAGAGATTAAGAAGCCCACTGGCTTATGGTTGGGTGGAACGCTGCAACGACATAGCTGTTTGCTGGTGTCCTTCTTCATAAGATAAGTATTCTTATGTAATCACCCATGCAATTGTTTTGTTTATGTAAATTAGGATGAACATGTAAAAGGTGTTGAAAGCTTGAACTAAACATAATTTGCTTCCGCTGAATGCTAATTCTTTATGCATCTATGCCTGTTTAGTTCAAATCATTTCAATTTTCATGTGTATGTTCATGGGGCTAGTTTCCAGGGTAGATAGTGTTATGGTAGCGTCCTCTTCGTCGGTCAGAGGATCAGGGACGTTACACCATCCTTCATCCAACTAATATTATAAGGTTGAGGATGTGGAATGGTAACGATACCTAGTTTCTTCACAATATCTTCATAAAAAATTTCTTTTGGCTACCATTATCCACAATCAAATGCAATGGATTGTTTCGAACCTATATTTGTGTATGGAATAGGCGCTCTTGTTCCTCCTCATCGATGATAGTTGAGGCTATCGAAGTGGTCAATGTCGATGTCAAAAGGGTCAATGATTCTGGGTTAGATTCTACCAGGGATTTTTTGGACAAGTTAGAGGTCAACAATTTTTCCAAAAATGTCTTCGTATCCTTGCATTCAGATGTATCATGCCATGATGAATTGTGGTAATCACACCATTTCTCGGTAGGGGGATGTTTTCTACATTCCCTTTTGTCTTTCTGAGAGTGCTTTTTTCCATGGCCTTGCTTTGGTGGGGTCGGTTGAGAAGGGTGTCTTGACTTGTCGCATTCGGCTAGTGACTTCATGTCGGATGTTCGACCTATCGTCTTGGTCGCAAAATGTGTTTTTCTTTTCTGTTTAGCTTTAAGCTTACTAGTATAGTGGAATGCATCTACAAGCATACTAACAGTCATAAACTCCATCTCTTGTTGAATGTACGAGGAAAATCCACTGAAGTAATTCAAAACAAGCAATTTCTCTTCTTCTTAAACGCCAAGTCTCGCCATGAGTCGATAAAACTCGTCAGTGTAACTATGCACGAACTAGTCTTTTCATTGCCTTAGCTTCTTCCACTTTTTATACTTTTGTTCAATTTACTTGGGCATGTATAACTCCTTCCGAACGTACTCAAATTTTTATCCCACGTATCTATGGGGTCTCCCCCTTTCTCCATCTTTGTCGACAGGTTCTCCCACTAGTAGTGCACAGAGCTCGACATCTTTAAGTAAGCGATGCAGGGATGATTTTAAGAGCACCATCGAAATTTATATGTATAATAAATGGGTGAAACTCCTTAATATATAGGAAAAATTGAAGGCTATTTTATCAATAATATAATATGTATATATAATGTTTTTACTAAACTTTCATTCTATTATAGAATCTTGTAAAATATTGGAGAATCTTACTCCAAATTATAAGATATTGTAAAATCTTGTGAATATTTCATTGAATTATAAAATATTGTAAAAACTTGGTGAATTTTTCATCAAATCATAAAACCTTGTAACATCTTGGTGATTTTTTTGCTGGGAAGACTTAGATTTTGATTTTGTAGATTACTAAGGCAGTAAAATAGAAGAGCATATATTAGAGCTCGACTCTCTCGTCTCCTTGACCCTCAAATGAACAAATGCATGAATGAGGAGAGGATGGATTTATTTATACATTTGACAAGGAATATTGGTTCACTCACAACTAGAGGTGTTGATGAAACAAAAATACACTAACTATATTTAGGGAAAGTGGGGAATCCCGTTTTTATCTCATTCGTTAATGGTCTAACAGAAATGTGGGGACCCAAATATTGACATACCAACAAGCTGATAGAATTGAACACTTTACACTATGGAGTGATTATGGAACCCATGAACTATTATTACAATGTGGAGTATTATTGAGACTTGCAACCTTAATACAGTGTATGAATTCCCAATTATATTATATTCAAAATATCCCATTTTTAAGCTACACTATAATAAAAGAAAAAAAACATTCTTATTTGTTTATAGATATGAATGCCACTTTTTCCTTTCTTTTGTTGACAATCAAAATATGAAGTGTTTCATTTGATTTAGAATTTTTAGATTTAGTTAGAAAATTGCAATGGTTATTAGAAATATGAACATACACTAACATGAATAGAACATACATTAATGCATCATCATGCATATCATTATAAATACTTTGTTAAAGACAACTTTCTCTGATAAACTGAGGAGGTGTTTGTATGCTTGTCCTTGAGATTTTTGAAAGAATGAAAAAATGTGGTAAAATTGTTTTAGCACACTCATTGAATACAAAACACTAGATATCAAATAGCATAATGTATTCATCTCAAGTCAAACACGCCCTATACATATTATATATAATCATGATGGAAATGAAGTATTGTATTCCAACAAATTCATATATTTATCATACATAACTAGATCCATTTCTATATGATGATAGGAATTACACATAAAAAAAAATTACCAAAAAACATTTTACTTCTAAATGACCCTTACAAAAAACAAAATATCATAAAACAAGTATGAACCCAACAAATTTAGGTCACAAATAAAGTTGATGAACTTGGAAATACAAATAAAAAATCTACTAGTCACAAAATTCTCAATACTAATAAAATAATCTACCAGTACGCTTTAGGAAACTATATAAGAATACAACCAAAATAATGACCATTCCACTGTAGCCCCACCATTATAATAAGTGTGCATTCATTTATATTACAAACATATCAAACATCAACAATAACATACATAAAATATGAACATATACACTCTCATTAACACCTTAGATCCAATAATAATTGCAGAGAAAGATCTTAATAAAAGCACATTTTTAACTACTAGGTCAAATTCAATTTGAACATATAAAAGCCATGTGACATCTCTCTATTAGTAGTAGCATCCACTAAAAACATATAATGTCAGTCGATATCTTAAACATGACAAGGAATAAAATAAATCATATATTTTTAGCTTTATAACACTTTCATGGAACCAATACTCCTAGGATAGAATAAAACCCTAATAACACCGAATGATCCCTAAGAATCAAGGGTGGCCTAGAATTCAATAGACCTCAAAAATAATCCATGACAAAAATCATGATAAAAGTAAACTTACAATATAATAATCTATTGTAACTGTGGATAAATAACATAAAAATCATGATAAAAAGAATACCATGTTAATTATTGGGTAAAAATCATGATGCGAATTTGTATTCTCTGATAAGTTGCATGTGCAGAATGCCCCTTTAAGACTTGAGCTTTCGATAATGGAGATGTTATGCAGATATTAAAATGTTGAGAAAACTAAGAATGAAAAGTGGAATTGCATCAACCAAAACATTCACCCTGCAAGTGCAATCCAATGTGGGTGAACCATGAATCGTTGTAGCCTTTATATAGAACAAAATATCCCCTGATTTTCCCTCTAATACTGGAAATCAAGGGCTCAAAGTAGGTATCGCACAAAATTGATTAAAAATACAGGTGAATGCAACTATATGTTTGAATTACAGGGAAAATAGAGGGAAAAATAACACTTTGAAGCCTCCATTGATGAAAATTGGGGGTTTGGGGGTGGTGGAGTGATTTCTCTATATTTTCTCTAGAAATTTGGGGCGAAAGATAGATTGGAGGGAGGTTTTGCTAGGGAATTTTTTTTCTTTCCATTTCCTCATTAATATATGAGAGGCTATTCATTTTGAATTTATCTTTTTCCTAGTAAATACTGGGTGATTATATTTTTGCTGAAAAAACCCTTTTCGTATAATAAAATAGCCCACTAAAATTTTGTAACCCACTTAATATATCCCATGGGCTATATATAACCCCTAAAATTAACCGTGCTCCTCACAATGCATTTTAGGGCTATTCCCATGTACTTGGTTTATTCCCTAATCCGAGATTGCAATTGAAATAAACAATACAGATGTAAAGAATAATAACTATTGCAAAAATCACATCATCGAGAAGCCCCGCGAAGAAAAAAATGGTAGAAATTCCACCTTGTGAGCCCAAGAAAGTGCTTTGATATCAGATGGGAGAAAGCTTCAGAAATAAATTATGAAAATGCACGATATAACAGAAATAGAAGAACATAGAAAGAATTTATTGATCGTAGGCCACTTCGAGGGGAAACCTCCTTTGAGCAAGCTCAATACAAATAACCCGTGAATTCCTTCATTGGCCTCAACAACTAATTATATACTAACTCTAATCTAAACAACTATTACTCCCCATGAATGTGGGATAACACAATATACTCACGGGAAGCCTTACAAAGCATATGGGTCCAACAACAATATACTAGTGAAATAAAGAAAAGGGTTGACACAGGTTCCTAACACCCTATTAAGCGGAGAGACAAATAAATCTCTTATATTTCTCTAGCCAATAATGACTGATGCATTTCAATTATGAAGACATATCACTGCATCCACATAATTGACGCACCACTTTTAGCCAAAATTGAAACCCTCTTTCCTGGAAAAATATGTTTAGAAAAAAGGGATTACCATGCATTTAGATATTTGAACGACACTGGTGTGACGTGTAATTGGAAGCACCAACGCAAGGTGAAATTAAAAGAAAAAACCAGACATAAAACCTTTTTACTATTTTTAATATTTACTAGCAGTGTGTTTACTTCACTCAAATGCATGGGTGTGTTTTATAATAAATGTGCCAACGTAGGGTAAAATTTAAAAATTTGCAGAACATAAACTATTTTTATATCATTATTTTCATTAATGATGCATTTTTATATTTAAAATGCACCTTTGTTTCCTTGAACTTAGATCATTAAAGTACGGTAAACATAAAAGAAATGACGAAAAACATGTTTTTTTTTTAATTTTATATTTATGGACGAGGCATTTATATATCAGAAATGCACCGGTGCTTCCATAATAGAGCACACCGAATTAGGGTAAAATTTAAAAAACACGGTACACTTTTTATATATATATTGGTGTAGTCATGCGCTCCAAACACATTGTTGTGTCATGTTATTGGGAACACCGAAACATGATAAAAAACAAAGAAAACAAATGAAAAAATAATTTTAACCATGATGTAGTGTTGTAGACGAACTACACATGAATGCTAAACTTTCCTCCTTGAAGTTGCCTGCCATCGGTGCTCCACATGGCAATTGAATTTCTCCTTTTTGTTGCTTTCCACATGGCTTTTAGAATTTTCCAAAAGGTGGGAAATTTTGATTTTTTTATCTACATGGCAGCCATGCGTCCTCAACCTGTGATTTCCCAAGTACATATACTTGTCACATTCTAACTTAAACTTTTATCCAATTGAAATTATAGTGGGGAAACCTCTCATCCTAAGGAAAAAAGCCATCAAATGATAATTAAATCCAAGTTTGATCCAAAAAAATATTTCCCTTCAAATTATAGAAAGAATTACATAAGATATGTTACAAAAGAAACCTTATATTCTTGTATCCATTTATTTTCCATTTATACTAGTTTATGGGATTTTTTGATTACTCCGATAACCAACAAATTTCCTTCTTGTGTTTGCATGTGAGTCAACTGGAGGGTATCTTCCCCCAACAAAAAGAATATGAGACACTAAAAAGGTCACAGGAAAAGTACAAGGCCCTACATGATTAGCACAAAATTAGGAAACATTCAAGGGGGGAAACATATTTTGGTTGCATATAAACAATGAAACGATACAAGGTCCTTGTAAGAAAATCAAGGCTCTTTGGTATGTTACTTTTTAAGTATTGGAGAAGGTGGATGATAATTCCTATAGGCTTAGTCTACCTCCATATAATCTCATTTACTTAATTGTGAATGTGGAGTTTATGAAACTGTATGAGCCTTCCTTATAGGACAACCAAACTAATGAGAAAGTCCTACCTACAATAGAAGGCTTAGCTCTAGAAGCTTAGGAAGATTTAGAAAAATTGTTTTGTATAATAAGTTTAACACAACTATACAAGGGAATCATGAAGCCTGGACGATTGGATTGAAATGAAGACTTTCAAGCAAGGTCAAATAATACTCTAGGGAAAAGGTAGAGGGAAAAATTTTGCACCTTCTTTAGTGAAATATTTTGTGAATGAAAAGCCTCCCAAAATGGGGAGGTATGATCCAAAAAGGATCATTATATATACTTTCATCTATTTTTTTTTTTGGGTGGAAAAGTAGAGTTTGTATTACAATGCCATTTTACGTGTAGGTCCAACTTTCATGATTTGGGGTTCATAACTATCTAAAGCCATTTTGAGTTCTTAAATGCTCATTTTTGGGGTAAAAAATTTGCAATCCTATCCTTGAGCCTCTTGATGTTATTATATGCATTGAGAGGTTTCCAACAACACAAAAATAACCTCAATTGGAGTTCGTAAGGAAAATTTATTCCTTCCACAAGTTGATCTATGGCTTGGGGTGGACCACAATAGACAGTATGACACTAATAAATCGATCCATTTCAAATATGATAAATATATAAACAAGGCTAACACTAAGGGATGAGAAGCGTACCTTTTTCCGAGTGTTTGTAGAAGATCCCTGTTGATATTTCAATCACACTTGTACCTACATTTCATCCTCAACAACAACAAAATACACAAGCATGATAGATATTAAGTGCTAGAGCCTAATCTCACATATACGAATCCAATATATAATAAAAGAAACTACATCCATGGATACAAATATTCATAGTTACACAAATAATGGACGAGAAACATATATTTCTATTAAATCTAAACAAAGATACAAATGACAATCTTTGTCGACACCTCGTCGAAATTGAGAAACCGAGTCCTCCACCACTTCAATTCTCTATATCATGGAAATATCATGAGACAAAGGTAAGCTTGGGAAAGAGCACCAATGGTTTCTCCAAGGACAAAGGGATGCAGACTCAATTATGCAAGAATGGGGCACAATTCCACTATAGTCTCTTTGCTCTCACAAGTCCTCCTCCTTTTATGCTTCCAAGTAGCTCAATATATAGCCCCTAAATGAGAAGTGAAGGGTTGAATCATAACGTTTCCAGGCATGGAAGGACAAGAGTCATTTATTCGTTACTTGACGAGGGAAAACTCCAAATATTTATTTTTTGAGCATATTTATCGATGTATGGGGGTCATAGTTGAGAATGCTGCATGTACACGCGAGTTGTAAGCTGGTGACCCATGTATACTGAAAAAAATGAATTTTTAAGGGGTTTTTCTAGAGCATCAAAGTAATATTGAGCAAAGGGGGTACAAAGAGTCTGCATAGAGACATGGATAGGCTAAAAAAACATGATATACCAAGTGTGGAAAAATCATCTATAACAGATGCCCCCTAATGTGTGAGGTGAGAGGGGAACATGATGGTCGAAATACATTATAGTAGTCCTAGAAGTGGAGTAATGAAAACCCAGGTAGAAAAACCAACCACTCATTAGTACAATACAAATGATATATCTCTACACATGAATGCAAATATGAAGTGTAGCAGTCCCTGGATACATAATAGTACAATGGCCATGAATAGGCATAGTAGACATATGTCATATGTGGTCATTGCCATGTACAATATACAATGAAACATGGTATCCATATTGAATGAAGACACTTGATGGTACACTGGAATTTGGTCAAGAGAACTGATATCTCATAGATACTGGCACGATCAAGGAGGTAGCATATATAGAATGCCACCAAGCTCGGAGGTATTCAACATAAATCACCGCTAGTACATGTCCCATCATGCAAATAAAGGTGTAGAGGTCGAACATGATGGACCATCATATGATTACCGGTCATTGATGTATACTGTTAACAGATGCGAGATATCCCATCAATAATGATAATGGGAATCAAGGTACAGAGTGCAATCAAAAAAATGTGAATAGATGCGTTGAGTTCGAACACTTGAGAGAGTCCATCGATCAGGGGGCATTGATGTATTCCCAAATATGTTGATGGTGAGAGAACCTGCCACTAATGACTGCAAGTCTCAAGGCACTCAATGGATTCTAGATCCCTATTCTAAAATAAATGATATGAAGTCGATGGAATGAAATCCATTGGAAGAAGGGCATTAAGGAATCCCACATCAACCAACACAAGGTACACAACAGAACTGGATAATTTCAAATAACTCAAGCGAACATGATGTGCATGAACCAATAATTATATTAGGAATGTTCGACATGCAAAGACAAGATAACTGCGGAATGACCGACTCAGGCTAAAACTTCCTTCGAACAAGAACACAAGGAAGATGAAGACTCATAGGCAACATATACTCAACATGGAAACTGGGACAACTCTGCGACACATGAGGCATTGAAAAAGGCTCCATAGGAACTAGAAGCATAACCAGTTGGTGGAGAAAACTCAGAGTAACGAGTAAAACTCCTAAATTCATACTAATAACCCAACCAATGGATGGAATAAACAATGCTCTGTTCAAAGGCGACATGACATGAAAACTACCAAATAGAAAGTAATATCATTTCTCGTTCGGATTTTTATGTTTTTTATTTTTTTTGGCCTTTTTCATATTGGAAATCTTGGAAAATAATAAAATTTCTTATAGTGCAAAATTAGGAGGAAATGAGTGTCGTGGGAAATAAAACTAGCTCCAAGCAGTGGAACATACCTATGCTCATTGCAAGGAAGCATATGTAGGATAAGGACACTCAAGGGGATGTCTCCTCCGGGTATGGGATAATAAAGCTACAAAATATATATAGAAAGCTCTACTTGGCTATGATTAAGACAAACTCAGGTTATATGGATTATAAAATTGAAGAAGGGAGCCAACAAAAATCTCAATACGACAAGAGGACGCATGAAATGAAATTATAACTTGATATAAATGGGAGTCCCCATGGGAGATGGAAAACATAAAGTTCAAGAAAGAATTTGAGGTTCTTTCTCAAATACATGGCATAACTACAAGGGACTCCTAGATCTAAGGAAGGACTCTCAACATGGGTACCGAATGATAAAGCGAGATCTATCTAGGGAACCCATGAGCAGGAAATCTCTACCACTTACATAATGCCACTTATAGTAGTATTTTGAAGGTTATGTAACATTATGAAGTGGGTTCTTACCTATGGTTAAGGTGACATGGTCATAGGATAATGCATGATGCATGCGAAAAAGTGGTCCTATCCTATATGCCAATTCAATGTTATACCTATCATGGGCACGGACGGGTCAAAGCCTCGGCGAGAGTGTTTAAAAATGGACCCTACATAACAAAATTAGTTGAAAAATAGTTTCAAATAGTAATTAAAGAGTCCAAAATTTAGGAGATAGGGAGGATTGACCATGAGAAAATCATTCGAAGGAATCAATGCAGTGGATGATAGGACACAATTAGGAATGTAAGTTGTAGACCCAACATTCACATGTATATGGTCACCTCCGTAAGATTGAACACCCATGTTACGCCTGGATGAAGGGTGTGAAAATCCTCCCACGAATGGAGCGGAAGGTGCAATATGACCACTCCCAAACCTATCAGTGAGAAAAGGGTCTGCATTCCCCCCAATCCCAACACCAGGATCCATATCAGGATCGATGGAAGATGATGGGATAATATCAGTAAGTTTAGAGATGCTAAACCTAAAAGGACTTGTGCTAGAGGGAATGCGGCTAGTCTCGTGAGTCGACCTTCCCAAGGAATACCACCGATGGGTAGTTGTAAATTTTGACAGCTGGGGTCGTGTATTATGGGAAGTACCAACCCCGTGAGGGTCAATGTCAACCATAGTCCTGGGTCTCAGGATGATAGAAATCCCCATTACAGAGGATAGAGAAGGAGGGAGCTCCGGGTTCTTAGATGTAGTTCTCATGGTGAGAACAGTGCGTGAGTCACAGTGTGTAAAATTTTACCTGGAATGCCTAGTCCTTTTCCAAGGAGGAGGAGGAGAGTCACAAGGCGAAATCCCTACTAAACGTCGAGATCAACGGAGCACCGAAAATCGATCCAGGATGAATCCACAAAAATAACAAGACTCAATAGAATACGATCCCTAAAGCAAGCTAGCGTACAAAGAGCATGCCTTAAGTAAAGCTAAGTCAGATGCAAACAATCCAAGAGGGAGGATAAGTAATCTCCAAAATGCAGCAAGTATGTATCGCCTAGGAGAGGCCTAAGACTGCCATACACTAGAAGCGTAAGTGTGTAACCAATTATAGTGGCCCTCAACTTCAACGCATATAGCAGTTTTGTTTTCTGACCCCTACCTAGCCAAGACACTCACATAATAACCTCTGGAAGTATCCCCTGTGATACCTAGGTAAGGCAACTACGGTCACATCAATATAACCAATGCTTAGGCGCATAGTCGTAGGCGGGATATACCATATGGGGAGGGTAACAAAGGCCGAAGCTTGAAAGAACCAAAGGTACCTCAAAATCCCCCATATACAAATAAGATCCTGTAAATATATTTGGCGCTCAACAGAAATTGGAAAGGGGATATCCCCACCACTAACGTGTGCGTTGCCTCGTGCTTAAATCTAGTGTAAGAGGAGCCTCCCGAGAACACCAATTATACCAAGGATTTCACTTCTCACTTGAACATACACCTAATTGTTTTGTTTCATAGTACTGGAGAAGTTTACTCATGACACCCTATTCCAAGACTCTACAACCTAAGCTTGTTGGTGCACCTCTATCAAATAAAAAGTTTACTCAATTTTAAGTTAAGCGTTAATGCACATATTTCTTCTTCAAATTCCATTGCAATCATTCCTATATGAAATCCTGAACACTATTTCATCTGAGCAACCCTAAGGAAAGTACCATTTCAATGCAAATGCATAATGCAAAACATGTCAAAAATAACAATATTTTTGTATTTTGATTATAAATTATATGAAAATGCAATAAACAGACTCTACAAACTCCCAGACCGTGCAACAAGTATCAGACACAATCCAAGCAAGACACTAAGACCAAGAATTCTAATGCACTAATAATAAAACAAAAAGGAGATAAATGACAAGAACAACTGTTAAAGAAAAGAAAAGAAAAAGAAGTTTGTTGTCAACAAAGAAGCAGTAAATAAGCACTACAGGCACCCAAGAAGCCTCAACAACACTCACAACCCACCCAGAGTCTCCCCAACATCAAGATCTCAATCACAAAGATGGATGTACGCGACTGTTCATAGAAAACCCATGTGTATACACGATTGTAAGCACTACCATTAGAGAAAATTTCAACTCAAAATTGGCCTTTCAACCCTAATTCAAATTCCATGTCATCATGTGTTAGCCAATGAAATTGATTTAAATTTGAAATATTGTATAGGTCTTAACAATTTTTTAATATAAATTTGGGGATAGGTATCATAAAAAAACTACTTTTTTTGTTTGCATTTTTGACATATCTCCCTGTGTTTTAACTCAAATTTCGAGCGGGAGAGCGCTCTGGATGCATAATTAAATTTCGCATCCAACAAGTACCTGCACTCCATACTTTTGACAGACCCCACTACCCCAAAAACAAGAAATACCTGAGAAAACGTGATTATGACATCATCACATTTTTTTAGGTATTTCTTGTTTTTGGGGTAGCGAGGTCTGTCAAAAGTATGCAGTGCGGGTACTCCTTGGATGCGGAATTTAATTCCGCATCCAACAAGGTCTCCCGATCAAAATTTGAGTAAAAACACAGGGAGATATGTCAAAAGTACGAAAAAAAAGTAGTTTTTTTTTTCTTTTCTTCCTCCAAAATTAATTAATATTATTTTATTAGTTTAACTATTATTTTATTATTTTCCTTAGGAGGTCCATTTTGAGTTGAAATTTCCTCTAATGACACCATGTGTATACACAATTTTTACCTCCATTCCCCACGTACAAAAAGAGTAGGTGGTAAAAAGGCAGGCTAAGACTCGAATTACTTCAAAGGAATGCCAACGAGTTAACACACTCCTGAAAGTGAGACACAAACACCTAGAAGCAAAGAGAAAATCAAGTACATCATGCACCCAAACCCGAACAAAAAGGAAAATCCCTAATAGAGTTTCCAATTCTGTTATGGAGAAAACTTCCTATGGTTTGGGGTGGACCACAACAGATAGTATGACACCAGAAATCGATCCATTTACAAAATGCTAAAGATATAAACAAGGCTAACACTAAGGGATGCGAAGCTTACATTATTCTGGACGTTTGTAGAGGATCCCTGTTGAGCTTTTAATCACACTTGTACCTACAATTCATTTTCAACAACAACGAAATACACAAGCATGATAAATATTAAGTGTTATATCCTAATCTAGCATATACAAATCCAATATATAATAAAAGAAACTACATCCATGGATACGAATATTTATAGTTACACATATAATGGACGAGAAACGAATATTTCTATTAAATGTAAATAAAGATACACATGACAACATCTATTTGCACCTCATCGAAATTGAAAAACCGAGTCCTCCACCTAGGCCTCCACCACTTCAATCCTCCATATCAAGGTAAGCTCATGAGACAAAGGTAAGCTTGGGAAAGAGCTCCAATGGATGCTCCAAGGACAAAGGGATGTAGAATCAAGTATGCAAGAATGGGGCAAAATTCCACTATAGTCTCTTTTCTCTCACAAGTCCTCCTCCTTCAATGATTCCAAGTAGCTCAATATATAGCCCCTCAATGAGAAGTGAAGGGTTGAATCAGAGCATTTCTAGGCATATGGAAGGCCAAGAATCAATTTATTAGTTACTTGATGAGGGAAAACTCCAAATATTTATTTTTTGAGCATATTTCCCGATGTACATGAGTCATAGTTGAGCAAGCTGCATGTACACGTGGGTTGTAAGCTGGTGACCTGCGTATACCCATAAATATGACTTTTTAAGGGATTTTTCTAGAGCATCAAAGTAATACTGAGAAAAGGGGGTACAAAGAGTCTGCATAGGGGCATGGATAGGCCAAAAAAACATGATATACCAAGTGTGGAAAAATCAGCTGTAACAGCCACCATGGTATCAAGTAGATCCCACATCATCTTCCATTGTTCATACATGTGGAGCTAGTCTCATGTGTACTTTCAAGAACATTCTAGAGGGTCCAAAACCCTTACATTAATTAAATATTTAGGCATGCAAAAACACCAACTCTAACCTTAGACTATCAATTTATATTAAACACTAAGAAGTAGGAAAGAAGAGATTCCATTCTATTTGTATTTTTATTGTTCCATAGTTGCGCAAATCATCTAGGCGTGGGATGCTAAAGCATAACAAATGAAGTATAAGACCTAATAGCAACCACTTAGGGAAAAGTATCCATGGGAACACTAGAGTGAGTGCACTTTCTTTGTACTTTCATTTAATAACTAAGAAGAAAGAGAAAGAGCATAGGCCTTGCCTTCTAGCTAGGATTTTCTTGTATTAGGTTCTTCCAGTGTACATCTTGTGTTCATCGTGTGGATGATGTATTATTTTCTTCACTTCGTTCATTTTAGTTTCAATTATTTCAACATATTGTAGTAATATTAAATTTGAACATCTAAAGTAATACACTTCATGGGATGCCAAGATGTGGCTATGTGGGATTGGTGTCTGGAGCATAAAGTCATTTTCTAGCAATACAATTAACTTATGTTTGTTGGAAAACTGACTACTATGAGCATAATTCTTCAGGGCCCACATATTTAAAATGTATTTCATTGGCATCCCGATCGGGATCAGTTTCACAAATTGAAGTAGCTTTTGTGTTCATACTTGTGATCCAAGTATGGTGGGGTTTGAGCACAGGGGATTCACCTTGTTGACCAATATATTATCACATTCATTCATAAAGGGGGATTTTTAATTGTGAAAAGTAAGGTCAATATATTGTAGGTATTGGGAGGGTAGGGAGCAGGGTATGGGGTGCTTATAGCTATTAGGGGGTACAAAAAGAGGTATATAGTAAAAATCGGTAATATTTCTTAAAAGGTGGGTTTTTTCAATTCGAAATATGTATTTGAAGGGGGGCTCAACAGAAGGATTTTGGTAGGTATTTATTAATATCTAGTGAAATTAGGGGTATTCTTTAATATCCCATGAACGAAGGCGCTATGAAATAGTTTCACAGAGTGAAGACCTCGTGGTTTGAGACCTCCCCATGGTACCTTGGGATGCTTGCATTATGCCCAAGGATGAGGGGGCATATGATTGATTGATATTGCAACTTAGAGTAGCATCTTGGCTACCAAATGGGTGGTCCGATGTCTAGAGGGATGCTCTCCTTATTAATTTTTATTTAGGAATAATCTTCTCAGAAATATATATCGTGTTGGAAGGATTAAGGTATCTTTTGGATTATGTGATATAGTTAATATCCTTACAAATTTTGCCTCTCGACTTCTTTCATCATCAAAAGTATCAGGGAAACATGGAGGAATGTAGCTATCTTGATGCAATAACATATGTCATGTAGTCAGTCGAGATGGGATTTGGCCATAAGACTAATTTGAAGTTGGAAGGTATAGTGCATGTGTATTGCAGTCATTCCTTGTTTTCAAGGATGGTGGTTGAATTAGAAAATGATTTTTTGTTGGATATATTTGTGGGATGTCAATACACTCTTTGGAAGGAGTGGCATTTGATTTCTCATGATTTTTCCCTATCCTTTATAGGTTGACATATTATTATGGATATTATTGATCCTATTCCACATGAGGATCATTTCAAAATGAATATAAATATGCATGGCCCCTTAATTTGGTGTCATTAAGAACGGAGATTTGGGTAAGAACGGAGATTTGGGCACCCCTTAGTCTTGTATGATTCTCGAAGGTTGTACTCTCTTCTTCATCAACGACATGATCCTATCCCTAATCTTAATTCATGATGGATGTCTAATGATGCAAATAGTTGGTGGATTAGGAGATTGCATATTCTGTGGTCTATTTGAGTCAACTACAAATTATGGGTGCTTGCATCATGGCTAATCATTTACTAGGGCCTTCCTACCAAGTCACCGTTGGTAAAAAGGTGGTCCCTTAGATGGATTTTCCCTTCTTTCCTTAGGTTGGAAACAATGAAGCACCTCTTCCAGGATTGTTCTTTTTCTAACTCTTTCTAGGATTTTGTTCAATCTTAGTGTAGAACCATTTTGTAGGGGAGGTTGCAGTGAAGTAGTGTTGTTGGGTTATTCCATATCTTTGGTACGCTCCTCACTTGATGATGTGTATAATTGTTTAAGGATTTTAGCATTGTTTGTTCTTTGGGAACTTTGCTACAAATATGTTTTTGAAAATGAGATTAATTCTTTAGACCTAAATATACAAAAGATAAACCATATATTGAACCTAGCATCTAATATAATTTATCAACAAAATGTTTCAATGACTATATATCTTGTAAAAAGAGTAAAACATGGTTTACTAGGCTTAAATAAATTTCTTTGTCATTTGACATTATCGCTGAATGCAAGCCATTTAACAATCTATTGAAAGTAAAGTTTTCCATCATATTAAATATACCAAAAATAAACCATATATTGAACCTAGCATTTAATATAATTTATGTTTTTGCAATCATAAATTTAAGAATGATATCATGTAATCTTTAACTCATATTTTGGGATCATCATCATTTTAAGAATAACATCTTGCAATATTTAATTTTCAAAATTATGTTATGAAAATTTGACGTGCATAGTTAATTTATTAATAAGAATTTTATTAAAATTTAAAGTTTTGAATTGATAAAAATTAACTATAACCTTTTTTTTTAAATAATAAAAAAAATGTATTCATTATTTATTATTTGGACATATAGGAATCATTCCTTCCTCTTAATCTAGTCGTACTGCAGTTTAATATTTTCAAGCATATAGTTTGGCATAGATTTAATTTTGTTTTTTAAAATATTGTTTTTGAAAAACTATTCATCTGAAATATAATTGTTGTTGAATGTTGACATTTTTCTTGAATTTTGTGTCAAAGGAGGTGGTAGTACAATGTCGTCAGGTTTTGTATATTGGTTTGATCTATATTGCAGAACATGCATCACACGATAGTGAACAGGACGTTGCCCGGCCGGCCTACACGAATTCACGCCCAAATTTCACAACAGATTTTGCCAAGAAACCGACAGAGATACTTGCTCATCGCCGGTAGGGAACATATGGCTAATAAACTCAATCTGCATGTTAACTTGGTCTCTAAGAGGTTAACTATGGTTAAGAGCACAAGAGCTTGTTTTAATACATGGTTGAGGATAGCTTTGTTTTCTTTGGTTTGTTTTGCATTTAGACGACAAGAAGTACACCATTTTTTTATCTTGTATTGTGGTGCGTTCTTGCCTGAAGTCCCAATTGTATTTGTCCAACATAGATGGGATAGTTCTCATTTAGAGTAGCCATGAGGTGTAGATCACTAGGCCTTTGTGGGGTTTGGTCCTCATGAGGTCTCATGTTCAAACTTCATGGTGAGGGGTTGAGTTTGTGAGCCAGCGATGGGGCCTTTGGCTGACCCGATGGAAGCCCAGGTTACTTTCCTTGCGGGGGGACCGTAATATTCTCTTGCGGGAGGTGCTGCCGTCCTTTAATGCCTTGTGCAACCATTGTGACAGTTCTACTTGTCGTTGGACAGATCGTTCTCACATTCAAACTAAGGCTGGCCCCGGCCCAGGTTTACTGCGACTATTCGTGTGACTCGGTGATCTACTCCAGCTCTAGCTCCGCTGTGTATAGGTTTACTGCTACTATTCGTGTGACTCGGTGATCTACTCCAACTCTAGCTCCGCCGTGTACAGGGTGCAGGTTCCTAGTTAGAAAAAAAAGAGTTCTCATCTAGAGTATTTTTGGGAGAAAACCAATTCACCATAGTGTATGGCTTACACAAACGCATTCATATGTTGTTATTATATTACAACAAAATTTCTTACACTATTGTGTAGGGAATTTTGTGGGGGAATAACAACATATGGGTGAGTATTTGGAGATCACTTGGTTTCGTTGTTTTCTAAATTTTTTTTCTAGTACCTCAAATCCTAACACACACATGAGTTTTGGAGTTATATTGAGTTCCCAGAGGATGTTCTCTAGTTTTCTCAACTACCTAGATGTTCTTCTTTAGTTTTCTCAGGTACCCGGGTGATGTTTTCTAGTTTTTTTAAATATCCACAATATTTGTAGAAACCCAAATGTGGTTCATGGGGTTTCGGGTGTAGTAAATCTAAAACGAATATTTTTTGTTTCTGGTTTTTTTATCATATAAGAATTCCATACATGTACCAATGCAGATCTTTATGTATAGGAAAAATTTGAAGGATCCATAATTTTATTAAAGTGTAGAAACCTTGGCGAATGTTACTAATTATCAAATTTTCAAGCATAAAATGTTTGGCCATATTTTTAAAAAATATTCAAATTTCTAAGGGCTATATATAGTTTTGGGGTAATTTTGACGACTTTTAGAGTAAACAAATTAAATCCTATTGAATTTGGGCGAATAATATTGGAAAAAATGTACAATGACAAATATTTTTTGGAAAAAAACATTCAAAATTATTCAATGGCCTAAATTTCACCCCTAAAATTTTTCGCTATGGCATGCATATGCTGGTTCTTTTGTCAACGTTCCTTGTGTCAAAGAGCGATTGCTCTACTTTCCCCAAGGGAACATAGAACGGGTAACTCTTTATTGCTTGGA
Organism: Pseudotsuga menziesii; assembly: GCA_001517045.1. NCBI lineage: Eukaryota > Viridiplantae > Streptophyta > Pinopsida > Pinales > Pinaceae > Pseudotsuga > Pseudotsuga menziesii. The sequence continues at coordinate 969,476 of LPNX010644701.1, read as the reverse complement.
GGGTTTATCTGGATGGTTTCCTTTTATAGTTTATTTGTGTATTGGTGGAGTCGAGGCTAGGAGGAAAGTGGTTTGGAGTTCTGCAATCCAAACATTATGAGTCGTTGATGGAATTCGTAGGTGGAAGCATCAACAAACCAGGGTGGTGATCAATAGATGCCCTTATACGATATACCAACCAAGATCCTTTATCGTGTCATCAATCTATAATTAACAGTAAGCCGATATGTTTTTCACACCAATCCTAGTTTTGCACTAATAAATATAGTCCTTACATGTTTACAGTGACAAAAAACAACAAAATTAATTACATGGTTATAATATCAGGTTTTAGTCTAAGTTGTCAGGGTACCGGTACCCTAGGGTAGGCTACACGTTCCCATTCTAAGTAATTGGGTACGTCAATGAAACATACCCTCAGGTACCCTCATGTGCCTGACCGTACCTCCACATACCCGAGACGCCAGTTAAAAATTTAGGGTATGACAGTGCAAATGGGTATGACATACTTCAGACGCGACCCAGGCATAAAAAATAAAAAACTCTGGGGCCTGCTTCCCACTTAAACTAGTAGCCCAACTGCCCACACTTCATCATTTGCAAATTTGGAGAGCCCGGCCACCATTTGGAGAACCCCCATTCCATTCCAAGCACACAACAAGAGTTAGTGGCGGATCGCTGGGAGAGCCCGAGAGCAAGTTAGCCCAACAATAGGTTAGCAACAACGGACAAAGGAGTTAGTAGTGGATTGCTGGGAGTCAGGACGGTTCCATAGCAGGAACAATTTGTCTCTTGAGGCTTTAATGAACAACATCAATGGGGAGACAATTTTTAGTGGACAACACACTTTAGAGAAAAAAAAAATCAAACTCGAGAGGTTGAGACCACTGAACCGGTGAGGCAAGCAAACAATGGACACATATTTTAAATTATACATTTCAGATCTCATTTTTGTCAAATTTCCAAGTGAAAAATTCAAAACACAGTTCAGAATCAACAATGAGGTTGAAGGTATTTGAGTTTGTCATTTATGGTTTCAGTCTTTGAGCCATTGCATTTCTAGATTTGAAGATCTCACTTTGAACTTCAAGTTTATTGTTTTTTAGTTTCCCTATCTTTCCAAAATTCCAAAATCACCAAAATCAAAATGTCTTCATCAAAGCAAAATCCTCTATATCCACTATGGAAATATGTGGAGCGGACAAAAATAAAGGATGCATGAGGTACAACCATGATTAAATGCAATTTTTGTAAGGCTGAATAGAAAGGTACTTATACAAGAGTTAAGGCCCATTTTATGCAAATCCCAAGGATGGGTGTTTATCTTTGTAATGGAGAGCCGAAGGGTGCCAATAAACTCCTTAATGCACAAATGAAGCAAGCAAAAGTTGAGGGTAAGACATGCAAGGAAACCTCAAGGCCTTGCTGTAATCCTCATGCTAATGTGGATGAGGAGTCCACTAATTCTGGTGATGAAAATCCATGTGAAGATGAAGTTCAGTTTGGTGATGAAAACGTGTCGTCAAAAGCATCCAAAAGCACTACAACTCAAGCACACAAGAAACTAAAACTTGGTGGACTTTTTTACATGTTTGATGTGAAAGGCAGGGAGGGTGTTGATCTTGCAACAATAAGATTTTTTCTTGTATGTGGCATTCCTTTCAATGCAGCCTGCTGGCCATATTTTGGGCAAATGGTTCGTGCGATTAATAATGCACCTATGGGGTATAAGCCACCTTGTTATGAGAAGCTCCGAGTAGTATTGGTGGACAAGGAGAAAGCACGCCTTGAGAATGAAATCTCACCATTGAAGGCATCTTGGAGTCTATATGGATGCTCCATTGTTATGGATGGTTGAACTGATTGTAGGAATCACCCATTGATAAACATAATTGTCTCTTCCATCTCCGATCCATACTTCCTTAGGGCCATTGATTGTTTCGGTCAAGAAAATAACAATTTGTTCTTGAAAGCCCATTTATGCAATGCCATTGTTGAGTTGGGGCCATTAAATGTTGTCCAAGTTATTACTGATGCAATGCGAGTGTACAAAACAATGAGGGAAATGGTCCAAAAAGAATACATATCAGTAACAAATCTGATTTTAATTAATAATTACAAGTCTGTTTTTTTTTAAATTTTCATGTTTATTCATAAAATAAAATTAGAAATCTATTTCTTTCTTATTTGTTTCGTACTATGTAGGCATTTTTTTGGACACCATGTGCAGTGCATTCTTTGAATAATGCATTGAAACAAAGAATGCAATGAAAGACATTGCAAAAATTGGATGGATCGGGTTGTTGATTGAGAATGGTCACAAAATTCAAATGTTCATATGTAACCTGTTGATGTATATGTAACTTCGGAATGTATTCTTCTATGTATCTTATATATTGTAAACCCGATGTTTATTCTGGGATGTCTCTATTATGTATTTATGTCAAGT